>JAFVLL020017741.1:0-40985 GCA_021397915.2 Tor tambroides | reverse complement strand
ACTGAAAGGGGTGGCTGTTCACAGAGTGCTGTATCAAAGCATATTAAATGCAAAGTTGACTAGAAGGAAGAAATTGGGTAGGAAAAGGTGCACAAACAACAGGGATGACCGCAAGTTTGAGAATAATGTCAAGCAAAGCCAATTCAAACAATTGGGAGAATTTCACAAGGAGTGGACTGAAGCTGGATTCAGTGCATCAAGCGTCACCACGCACAGACGTCTTCAGGAAAAGGGCTACCAAGCCACTTCTGAAATAGAAACAATGTCAGAAGCATCTTAACTGGGCTAAGGAGAAAAAGAACTGGACCGTTGCTCAGTGGTCCAAAGTCCTCTTTTCAGATGAAAGAAAATTTGGTATTTTATTTGGAAATCAAGGTCTGGAGTCTGGAGGAAGATTGGAGAGGCACAGAATCCAAGCTGCTTAAAGTCCAGTGTGAAGTTTCCGAAGTCAATGATGATTTGGGGTGCCGTGACGTCTGCTGGTGTTGGTCCATTGTGTTTTATCAAGTCCAAATTCAATGCAGCCATCTACCAGGAGATTTTGGAGCACTTTATGCTTCCATCTGCTGACAAGCTTTATGGAGATGCTGATTTCCTTTTCCAGTAGGACTTTAGCACCTGCCCACAGTGCCAAAACCACTTTCAAGTGGTTTGCTGACCATGATATTACTGTGCTTGATTGGCCAGCCAACATGCCTGACCTGAACGCCATATGGAATCTATGGGTTATTTTCAAGAGAAAGATGAGAAACAGTCGATCCAACAATCCAGACGAGCTGAAGACTCAATAGTGCTTCAGCAGTGCCACAGGCTGATCGCTTCCATGCCACACCTCACTGATGCTGGAATTTTTGTGCAAAAGGAGTCCTGACCAAGTATTGAGTGCATAAATGAACATACTTTAAAGAACTTGAACTTTTCTGTTTTGCAAATCCTTTTTTTTTTCCCCTTAGGAAATATTCTAATATTTTGAGATACTGGATTTTTGACTTTCATGAGCTGTAAGCTGTACTCATCAAAATGACAACAACAACAACAAAAAAACGTTAAATGTTTTACTTTACGTGTAATGAATCTAGAATATATGAAATTTTCACTTTTTGAAATGTTACAAAAAAATGAACTTTTTCATGATATTCAAATTTTTTGAGATGTACCTGTATATGATACCAGTATTTTCATTTATATTTTTTTTTTCGTTTATATTTTTTTATTTGTATTTTCATTTATTTTATTTATTTTGATATGAAACTATCCCTTTAACATGGAGCAAAGTTATCACTCTTGAATTTGGAGCCTCACTTTTAAGCAACATAGTGTGAGGAATAGATTTTCTTCCACTGTGATTTGTGTTTTTCTCTCTGTATTCTTGTCAGCCTTGTAAACAGTGGGATTGCTCGTTAGATTTTAAAAGCTTCAATCTCTAAAGCTGCCCCTTCAAAAGTCTTTGCTCAAATGGTGTTGACATTCAGTTCCTAAAGAGAGAGAGTGAAGGACACATGCACTCACCCCCACACCCACCCACCCAAATTTAGACAGTACAATTGCCCTGTCACAAATAAGAAAAACTCATTATTGAGATAAATTGCCAAGTTTTTGCCCAAAAATAACCTCCATCCAGCCTCCCATCAGATCGAGCGGCCATCATCGATGCGGGCGCCGGGTAGCGGCCTAAGTCATGTTAGCTAGTGCAAGTGATTCACCTTTTTTACACCACATCAGCCACTTCACAGCACTCACACATTTACCACACGCCATGAGCGTCATTTAGACATCAAGCCATCCGCCAAAAAGGAAGTAGAGGGATGTCAACTTTGTTTCACTGGTGGGTGCTTTTATACAATCTTTCAAGTCTTAACAAGCTCCCTTTAGATAAAATAAGGAAGTAGTGGCTAAGCGGATGACTCACCGCTCCACAATTATTCACGGAGCACACCGGGTCATGTTTTCATTCATGATTTGTCTCCAAACCAGCCACCAAAAAGAGCTGGCGAGCAAACAAGTTTAGAATTCCATCATTAAAACACCCCCTCTAACAAGCTTGTTAATGATGAGGGGGAAGATGCGAGTTAAACGTAATCTCTCCCACTGTCTCACGCTCGTAGCTTGCTGAGAATTCCCTAACAGGATTCTGCTGAGAGATCCAAGGATAGTGCAACACGATTTTCCAAGTAATCAGCCATTAACAAGAGGTCTGGGAAATACATGGCTTTGAAAATAGTACAATGGAAAATTATTAGCCTGTGTCTGATTTCTTTTATTTGTTTTTTTTTATGCCAGAGGTGCCTATCTTCATAGCAGCATTGTTCGGCAAAGTAAAAAGCAAAGTAAAAAGCACTTATGAGTCTTTCAAAAATGGCAATAGTGTGTCTGCATTTGGTCTCAGATTTCATTTACCAAGAAATAGCCTGCTACTAATTTTTGGAAAGGAATATACAACATAAACAGTATCTGTGACATATTGTTGACTAATACAGAAAATAATCTTTATTTTGCACCAAGCAATTAAATAAAGATAGAAGCTTTTGGGGAAATTGTACAGCACCAGAACTAATACTTTTTGCATTATATGTGTTCAAAGTTGCAATTCAAGTATCTAATCATCCATTAACAGTTCAACTCTGGCAACTATACAATTTAACAAACATTTCTAAAAATAAAAATTAATGAAAAAAATTATAATAAAATAAAATGTTCAGATTTATTTATTTATTTGCTTGTGTATTTATTTATTTAAAAAAAAAAAAAAACTTCTCCTGGAACATGACTTTGATTATTAAAAATTGATGTTTCACCATTTAGGTCAGGGTTATTTTAGGAAAAGATTATAAGAAAACTTGTTTTTAACAGAGGAAGTGAATGTGTGGCTAACTGCACTCTTATGTGTGCATCCTGACCTTATTCAGTTATGAGCTAAACTCATGCACCAACTCACACAAAGACATTTGAAATTAGAGTTCCCTTCTTGAATCTTTAATAAACATTCACAAACTATGAACAAGTCACTGACCTTTGAATAAGGTGTTAATTTAATTTCAACCAGTCTTATGAATGGCACACTTGCTTTATTCAAAAATCTAGATGTGCATTCATGGTTTCAGACGAGACTGCATCTTTGGAGAGTATAATAATACGCTTCCAGAGAGTGACAATGGCTATATATAGGCTGTGTGGAAAGCACGTATATAGATATAGTTTGGGCGTGTATTATGCTAATCACCACTTGCGGGCATGTGCTCTCTCATTTAGAATAATCTAGATTCATCAACATCAGAATGAGGGGAAGAATAAATGTATGTGCTTAAGCACCTGTTGAAAAATTTTGCATTGGATTCACTAAGGATAAGAAAATGTAGACGCAATCATACACTGTTTCTGACAATGGACATATGTGAACCTGGACCACAAAAACAGTCATAAGGGTAAATTTTCTGAAATTGATACTTTCCATTGATGTATGGTTTGTTAGGATAGGACAATATTTGGCCGAGATACAACTATTGTAGTTGTTAGCAATGCATATCAAAAATGAAGTTTTGATGTATTTACGGTAGGAAATTTACTAAATATCTTCATGGAACATGAGCTTTACTTAATATCTTAATGATTTTTGGCATTAAAGAAAAATCGATAATTTTGACCCATACAATGTATTTTTGGCTACTGCTACAAATATACATGTGCTACTTAAGACTAGTTTTGTAGTCCAGGGTCACATATAATACGAGATCAATGAACTACGAAATCTGAGTCTGTGTCCTGCAGCACCTAGTTCTTGATGATGGAGAAGTTTTTTTTACAGCTGGTTCCATATAAGACCAGCTGCTCTATTTAGAAAAGATAGGCTGGCTTGTTTTTGATGATACTGTCACATTTATAAGATATGAAGACAGCTGGGCCAGGTAAGCATCAATAACACTTAAAACACAGCCTGTCCACATGGCGAGAGAAGAATATAGTAACCTTCTGTTAGAAAGGGAGTGGAGAACAGAGACCTTAATGATTTCAATTGTTAGAGAGCTCGAAGATGACTGGTCACACATTTTTTTTTTCTTTTCAATAAACTCCTCTGTGCATTTGGATGAGTTATAAGGCAAGCCTGGCTCTGCTGTTTATGTGTCATTTGGCTTTATCAACATATTCTGCCTCATAATTTATTTAAAATGAGTCACCTGGGATCCAAAGGCCCTTCTGCAGTTTCTCCACTGTGAATGGAAGACAGACAAAGCCATCCTGGCTGGAAAGTTTTCAAATTCAAAATAGACCAATTTGCTCTCATCTGAGCGCAGCCCACAAGCAACAATCCATTTGCATATGGTCGCCGTCTAAATTACCCACAAACCTCCTTTGTATCAGTCGGTTAGGCTTTTGTAGCTGCTTTTATACATGACTTTAGGTGTGATATTCTGTGAAGATTAATTGCTTCTACTATAACCTCAAAACCATAGGGAAAACTCTGCACACATAATGTGAAATTTGAAAACACATAAAAATGGTTCATGACCATTTCTAGATTTCTAATGGCACAGCAACGCAAACGATGCAGATACAGAACTTTGTTATGCAGATGCACTTAGCTGAAAATTATATCTTTACAATCTTTCCTTTTAGGTATTTTGCTTCACTCAGCAGATAAACGGAGCACACATGGCTTGTGTATGCTGAGATAATGCTTTTAATGCATCCACACTCACTTCATCCTGCTTTCAATATCCATCTAACAAAAAAACAAAACAAAAAAAACACAATACATGCTCATGAAAATTGTCACTGGCTCACAGTGTTTCTAGTGTGATAGATAAATACAATATGAGATCAAGTTTAAAGAGTTAATTATATGGAAGCCCATTTCTGCTACATGAGAATAAAATACATTGGTAAATCATAATTAGGACATAAAAACTCAAAATTATGAGACGTCATAAGTCGAAACTATGACATACTAGGTCACAGTTAAGAGACAAAAAAGTAAAAAAAAATAAAATAAAAATAAAAATAAAAATCTGAAATATTCAAAATTATGAGTCATCATAATTCTGACACTCAAATGACATCAAAATTATGAAGAAAAAGCCAGAATTATGACAGTCATAGTTATGAGATAAAAAGCTGAAATTATGAGATAATCAGAATTATAAGTCATAATATATCATAGCTATGAGTTGAAATTGACAAGTCTAAATTATGACAAAAAGTCAAAATTATTAGATAAAGCAGAATTTATGAGATGCTCAGTTAATTATAGTATGAGATGAAAAGTCACATTGCAAGACATGAAGTCCCAATTGTGAGAACTCAAGTAGCAATTGTGAGATATAAAGTCATAATTATGACATAAATTCATACTGTGAGATAAGTTCCAGTTGTAAAGTCTTGTTGCAAGAATTACAAGAAATAACCCTAATTATACCCATAATTTTAAAGGCTTCCATAGATACTGCAAAAAAAAAAAAAAAAAAAAGGTAAATAAAAATGATGAAGCTAAAGGAAGCTTGCACAATTGCACAGACTGAAACAACAACAACAACACTGCACACTACATCTACAGCCTTATTTGGGGCAGTAGCGCGTGGTGAGGTCAATCAGAGGAGATGTGGTAGGACTCCACTGATGTGACGCTTAAGGGCTAAACACAGACTTACTCATTTCAATTCAATTTCAGAATGTGGGGATGAAACCTAAGACCATGTCAACAAGTCAACGTGTACCAACAACATACGAGGACAAGTCACCACATCAAAAGAGCTAGTAAAAAAGCTATAAAAAGAAATGGATGGGAGAGAGAGTTTGAATGGTGAGTCTGGGTGTCTGGACAAATGCTAGCCTGAAGCACACACAATGATGCAGAGCTGGGTGACAAATGCAAGATTATTTGGCATATTCCAACACAGCAGGCTACACATAATCAGTGGCAGTCCGTCACATAAAGGGAAACAGAGGCTAAAACTCCTCAAAAGTCCATTTAAAATGACTGCAACAAGTAATAAAAATGAACTGTGGTTTAATAAAATTTACTCATGTGCATAGTATAGATCCATGTAATGTAAAATGGTTTTTAATTTATGCAAAAGGTAGGCCTTTTTTCTATTTTCTTTCTTCTAAGTTGCTTTGAAAAAAAAAGTTTAAAGGAAACTTTTAATAAATTAAAGGAAAACTTCACCCTAAAAATGAAAAATTGCTGAAAATCTGCTCACCCTCAGGCCATCCAAGATGTAGATTTTAATTTATTTCTTCATCGGAACAGATTTGGAGAAATTTAGCATTATATAACTTGCTCACCATTGGATCATTTGCAGTGAATGCAGAGAATAATCCATAATTATGGTTCCTCCAGTTAAAAAAAAAAAAAAAAAAAACTCTCTGTTGTCCTCTCACATCAAGGTTCATTAAAATATTGGTTTAGAACTGTTTTGGTGCTTGATACAGTATGTGCATACTTGTTTCCTGATTCAGATGAAGCAGCTTTTTCACTGGAGAAAGCAATATTACGGATAGAGGACTCATATATTAGCTGGAAGCAATGGTTTAAAGTTAAAAATGTCTTAATGATTTTATGCATATTTATGACATGCAGCTTTTTACTTCACAATACATTAGTTAATGGACTGGAGTCATGTGAATTGCATGAAAATTGATTCAAAAGGAAATGACAACTTCTGCATAAATTTTGACTTTCAAATTTTGTACAAATATTGAATGCAATTCCAAACTGTGTGTGTGTACTGAATATAATTTGTTCAGTTCGTTCACTATATTAAAACGTGTTGGGTTGCTACATAAAAGATTAGAATAAATAATTAATTATTAATGATATTTTGAGATAGTAGTGAAAGTTTTTGTATGGGAGCAAATTAATCAGAAAACAAGATATGCTAATAAAACCCATTGAAATCTTTTATTAAATTGATCGGTATTGATTTACATTGTAAAATTTCCCTCACAGACCGTCACCACATGCAAAACTTTCAAACAATGTTGAGACAAAATGTACATAATGTTTGCTCTGAATAAAACAAATTAGTAATGCTAGTTTGTTTCTATTTGTGGCAGCGCATATGTCAAGGTAAATCTTGAGGCCACATGTTGGCGTATTTAAAGATTCCTGCACTGTCTGAGTATGGTATTTATCAGAACGTAGCAATTTGTGTCTAAAAATGAGCTTCTGGGGTAAATCATCTTCGCTTTTTCGCATAATGGCAGCAATTCCGCCATTTAACGAGATGATGGCATGTGATGTATGTAGACATTTACATAGGACCCAAGGCTGTTTTGGCTGCCAGTGCTGTATGCCACTGCTGGACATGGTTATGACCCCCCCTTTGGGATTACAAGCTGTTTTAGGGTTGTTTTGGGAGAACTGATCTCACTATGAGCTCCGAGGGCTCCCTGGCTCATGAAGGGGAGGGAAACAGATGGTATACTGGACCTCCAAGTTCCAGCCTTCTGGTTCTCTCCTCACACCACATATGTTTCCCCCTACAGCTACAGTACATCCTGGTGATGGGTTTCCCACAATCCAACATAATCATGGCATAGCTGGCTCAAATGAGATAAGGAAGGACACACAGGACGTCTCCTTGGCAGGGTCCAGCAATATGTCATCATAGTGGGGAAAAAAAGTTGATAAAAGTGAATGGAATAAATTCATACTGAATAAATATCTCTTCCTTTGAACTTACCATTGTACAGTGATGGTATCAAATGGTAATATGCAGGGTTGCAAAAGAATAGATATAACAGCATTATGTATTCAGAACTCAAATGTAGCTGAATAACGGTATTCAGCCCAATTACATTTTCAGGCACCCTTAATTATAGTTATCTTTCTCAGATAAAATTTTGTTAGAATACTTTTTAAATACTTCTCTTGTATTGTCCACAAAATAAAGCAGATATGAAAAAAAAACCTCATGCCAGTCAAATGAGAAACCGTTTCTGTGTGTGCAATGTTACTCAATCTGTGTCCTGCACTGCCCATGCAAAAGAAATAGTTCTAATTCTAATCTGAGTTGTGGGATTACGATTTGAATTTAATGCGATGGGGATAAAAAAAAAAGTAACGCAAATAAACAATTAGAAAGAATTGTTATAGAGGACTGCACACAAAAAGAAACACAGAACGACTAGTGCAGTCCAATTCATGAACAAATGACTCATATGAGCCAGTTCATTTTAGTGAATCTAAAACATATCACACAACCTGTGAAGTCAGATTTATGAACAAACATCTCTAATGAGCAACTTATTTTTAGTGAGTCAAAAACAAATGCCGCAACTAGTGAAGTCTAATTTACAAACAACTGTTATACTTTTCAGCAAATCAAAAGCATACAACTGATGTGTAATGTAATTTATGAACAAATGATTCTTATGAACAGAATCTATAAAATAATTGTTTGAAAAGATACACAAGGGACCAGTTTGACCTTCACTGAATGAACTCTGCTTGTGCTTATTGAAAGAACATCTGACTGACTAAAATATTTAACAGTTATCATCTTTTTGCACTCAAAATACATTATTCATAACATTTAAGAGAGATTATTTAGTATTCAGCCATAAAAACGTTAAGTATTCTGCTCTGGTAATACAATTAGATACACATCATACAGAATGTTTAATGAACTTCGACACCATAACCATGGTAATACAATAGTTATTTTTTGTTAGTGTAGTCTTCATTGAAAGATGTATCTAAAAGCCATAATGATTCTGAAAAAATCTGAGTTGCTAAAAAAAAAAATGCAGGTGTTCATTACATACTATGAGTTTAAAGCATGTGTGTGTTAGTGGGTCTCTCTGACGTAATGTGGCAGATGGTAAAATCTGCCATCGATGAGTCACATTATTTGCCCATTTTCCATAACCTGTCAAAGTGTGTGTCATTTGAACGCACCATCTGATAATGTGCAGAAACTATTTTGGGCTTTGGCTCTCGTTATTTTATGGTATACTTCAAGCATTACCAGATAACAAAGTCGTCCTCTGTGAATCGCTTTGCAAAAGTAATAACCAGTGATGTATACCAGATAAACAGTGAAACACAGTGTGCAGTAGCCCTATCTATAGAACAGATAGTCGCGCTGTGCAGGTATTGAATCTCAGATCTCCCTTAATCTCATCTATAATCAAAGCCAGAAAATGTCTTTTTGAAATCCTATCGGATCCAGCTTCATAAGCATGCTCAAAACCCTGGATTGCAAAAGCGCTATCGCACTGTATTTAAAAAATCATATTTATTGTAGTTTACATTCAGTAATCCCACATTTATTAAGGTGACAAAGAATGTGGTTAAACAGGAAAGAAATCAATTCACAGAAAAGTAAACTTCAGCATCTGGATGCCCTTGTCAATGCCTCCTGGAACAAATAAAGTTACGGAGCAGAACCAGGAACTAATCTCATTAATGGCTGCCATTTGTGAGTGATTAAGGCCTGTCCTCATGCAATGGCACACTGGACATAAAGTTCTTAGAGGTTAATAACCAGTTACAATCAATTACTCAGTTAATATGATACAATCAATGGGTTCCTCTAATCACATGAGGCGACAAAAATGAAGCCGACGACAAGCAAATCTCTCGGATATCTGAGGCACGTCACTGGCCAAGGTGAATGCAGCTAGAAAATTTTGAAGAGTTTGTGCAAACATAAAACTGATGGAATAACAAGACCTCATCCTGTGGGTTGACATCATAAGAAGGGTTCAAAATGCATTTCATCTGAATGACTGTTCGCAAACCATATGCTGTAGTTTTACAATAAACATATATCCAATAAGGTACAGGTAAGTGCAACATATCAATTGGTTTGCTGAAGCCAGATTAATTAATAAAAATTCTAATTAATTTCATATGACTCTATATAAAAGACAAACCCACCATGAGCTATATGCTTAGCAACTAATGATATGTTTCTGTTGCCATTTGCCAAAGTAATTTCAACTTCATTAAAAAAGCAAAAATTATATTTAATAGACAAATTCCAGCTAAGAAATATACTATTACAAATCAGAACGAAAGAGAGTCAGTAAAGACATTATTGTTTTCAGCAATGTTTTCAACTCATTGCAACTTTCTTGAGCATCAAATCAGCATATTAGAATGATTTTTGAAGGATCATATGACACTGAAGACTGGAGTAACAGCTGCTGAAAATTCAGATTTGCCATCACAGGAATAAATTACATTTTAAATTATAATAAAATAGACAACATGTATTTTAAATTGTAATAATATTTCAGAATATTACTATTTTTACTGTATTTTTAATCATATAAATTCAGCTTTGGTAAGCATAAATGGCTTCTTAAATTATTATTATTTATTTATTTTTTTTTTCAGTTACACTATTCTCAGTGCTTCATGGGATTGTAGTTTATTTAAACATTTGGCTACACTAGTGAAACATTTTAAAAACTAAAACGACACTGCTTTGGCCCTAAATAGTTCTACCTATGTTTCATAACTTATCTTTAAGCACTTTTTATTACAACAATTATTAGTTTAATTAGACCTAACTGTTGTCCACTCATTACTCACACATCTCCAAAGCACATGGCTTGTTATCTTGTTGGGTGAAACCTCTTGTCTGCAGGGGTACACATATTAAATCTCAGCCTGGCTCTTTCCCAACTGGCTGCATAATGCAGTCCAATTACACAGATTTCGAGTTACTTACTTATGCAATCAAGTAATTACAACCCAATCTCACCCGAGTCGCAAGCACAACATAATCTTTAGATTGGCAGGGAAATTACGTCCAACGATGCACCATTTTTCGAGATGTGACAATTGCCTTCTTAATTATGATGCCATTGTGTCAACTTGCTTTCTTAACCTAATCAAAAGCAAGTGTAATCATGAAAGTGGTCCTGAGATGTGGACCGCGATGTTGTAATTGCATTTTAATCACATTGGTGTAGGGAACATGGGTTCTTGCTATCTCATCAGTTTCTTAAAATTGAAGTCAGAGAGAGATGTCTGGCAGCTTTGGAAACTAAAAAAGGGCCTCGAGGTTTGCTTTAAAACACATGTAGGACTTTGTGAACTGTCTTGCCCCGACAGCAAGGCCAGAGCAGTTTTGTTTGATAAGGTGAAGTGGAGAAAGAGAGCAACGTGGCGGGGATAAGAATTAGTTTCACTTCCCAGAATGCATTGCACTTCTATAGTCATCTATCTTTCTCTTGAACCAAAAAGACTTGCGTTAATTAATGAGATTGTATAATGTAATCCATCGTACTTGAACAAATGTGATCTATGCCGAGGTAAACTGACTTACAGGTATTTTGCAATTAGTCTTATCAGCAGGGGCATAGGAACGATCCTAAAAGTGGGGGATGCTTTATAAATCTCATCAAGCCTCTCATGACATGGTTTTTAATTCCTAGCTGCAATAGATACACACATATGAGATACATTTTGAAACTTTTTTTTTTTTTTTTTTAAACTTCACTAAAACTCCAGGGCTGCTTTTCTCAAAAGCATCGTGAGATAAGTTGATCGCAGAGACCATTGATGGCAATGGATCTACAATCTACTTGGTTTACGATGCTTTTGGGAAACGTAGCCCCATGTGGTTCCATGTGGATTGTGAATCATTTCTCATTTAGTGTAATTGTAAACAAACATATACAGCAACAGAAAACAAGAGATTCATTGACTGTCATAAATCAACAGAGCTGTATATACTGCAGACTTGATCTTAAATTCCCTGCCAAAATAAAATAAAATTATTTAAAAGCATCACTTGTGTGAACTGTTTAGTACGAATTGAATTAGTTTATCTGTAATGCAGTTTTAAAAATGCTAATGCTGTGGTAAACCGTTTAGCTTTTCAACATTAGCTCATGCAAAAGAAATACCCATACCAGTGGACTTCTGTTGACAATAAAGTAGGTACAGAATTGTCCATCCATCGTAAAAAAAAGCTCCTTTAGGCAACAAGTCTACAGTTATGATTGTCCATTATGAAGGATTTTTACTGAGAAGGTCCTTCATGATGGACATTCATAACTTTTTTAACAATTATGATTACAAAAATACATTTGAATCTGTTGTTTAAATTGTCTCTCCTCATTAAGTTTACTTACAGTCAATGGCAATTCTATAATGTGACATTCAGCCTAAATAATTTGGTGAAAGGCTGATTTCGGTAGATGAACATTAGCAATATGGGCAAACAAGCCTCATAAAAAACTGCCATTTCAGTGTGCAGTATATAAATATGTGATGGAATCAAGGGCTGTGATTTAATTGTATCACAAACCATTATGTAATTACAGAAATAAAAACCTGTTGTGGTAAAGAGGCAGAACACATATTACAATAATTACGGCTTTCTTCTTTACGCATCTGAAAACATGAGTTTCCCATTTGCCCTCAGCAGAGAGAACATCATATCATTACTAATAAAAAAATTGGACGAGAAAAGACTATATTAAATACAAAGCACACATATAAAGCCTATAAACCTTTAAACATCAAGGACTGTAAAGTTTTGTCAAGCCATCATTCAAGATTCCTTACATTAAGATTTAAATGGCAATACCTCTTTGTTACTTCATTTTAAATTCCACTCAAAATCAGGAACTGAGTATGAATTTCATTCCAAATTTATTTCTGAATTGTCATAGTTTAGCATCATGTGCATGTTCACAACAGACATTGTGAAAGCACAAGGCTCGTTTCACTTGACCAAAAATGCAAAACAAAAGATACCCAAACGGAAAACAATGGCTGATTATGGCCAATCTACTTAAGCAAATGGTTAGCCCAACAGTAAATAGTAAACGATTCAACCAAATTTGATTGGGCAGCAGAAGACACACACAACAGCTCTCCAAAAAATCCAGGCCCTCACGTAGTCATGATAAACCAAATAACACAGCTCAGGATTAACACAGAAATTCATAAACACAGTCTTCGGCCCACATAACAGATGGGACATTATGTTTGCATGTATTACATCACATGCAATTATCCCAACGTACAGTATTCTTTCTGAATGCCACGGTAACAAGAGAGCATCCTTTCAGGCCTAGCCTACCCTCCCCCTTCCCCTCACCTCCTCTCCATCCTTAAACACTGCCCTCCACCTGACATATTCTCAGCCGAAAAGAACAATCCATTTAACCAGAGTCACAAATGAACAAAGCTAATTTTCATACATTACCCTTTTTCTTGAGAGAGAGCACTTAGCACTCACATCAGACGCTAGAGAACCTCTCAGATTCAACCCCGGCTCACAACATCACATGACTCTGTACCATCTGCTCCTTGCTTATAATCATGTGACCTGAATGAAAAAGTGGGATTATGGGATGTGTAGTTTGATCTGGAGAAGCAACTGAAAGTGTTAATGGTGAGTTAGATTTAAAAATGATGTGAATATATAGAAAATTTGGAAATGTTGTGACAAAATATATAAATTTGAACTGTAGGAATGATTGTAAATATTATAAATAGTTATTATGAATAATAATATTAATTATTATGTTTAGAATTATGAAAATCTTAATTTAAAAAAAAATCTTCATTTTTCTTTTTTTTTCACTTTGCATCGTAGAATCTAAATCATTAAAATTAATTTTTAATAGGGGCTTACTGGAAATAAATAAAAGACGAGGATTAAGTGGAAGAAAAGACTGAACTGAGAAAATGACCTTTCGGGATCGAGCAGAGAGAGTGGCCGTTAATATTACATTAGCCCGTGTCTGTGTGCATGCGTGGGTGGGTGGATCAGCAAACACTTCTGGGTTAAAGGAGGCTACAGACCTGACAGACGGTCCACCGTCTTCTCATTCCCTCCTGCTACACAAACACATTTCTCCTAGTAAGTGGATGGAATTGTTAAATAAAGAGCATCTGAAAGGGGCGGTACATAGTGAAACTGAATTAAGTGAAACAGGATGTCACTCCTGCCACCCCTCGACCTTCACACACTCACACCGTCTGCATATGAAATGCATGTCAACCTCAGGCCCGGATCTAGACCACCGCCAAGACCACCGGCCAAATACGACACTCAGAATTCATCATCAACCGCACGGGACTGGCATTAATTCATGAAATACAGCCAGGAACGAGGCAACTCCTCTACTTCACTGTAATTAGCTGTATACCCTGTCAATCAAAAGCCAGGTTTGCAAACGAATGAATTAAATCTGTGGAATCTGGTGGAAATGGATAGACTAATGGCATAGTAAATAACTCACTTAGACATTATCACACTCGATCACATCTAAATGGAAGAGAAATTGACATGATAATGTCTGAGAGAGCTGGTTTTTAATGACCACTCAGCTCTGTTAAATTAAAGGTCCAGTGACCATCATGACACCTGCAGTGTTTACAGGGGACTGAAAAAACAGCCACGAAAAAAAGACATTAACTATTAATATTAATAGACATCCCTCATGTTACCTTGTCCTATAGAGTATCACTTTTATTGTATATTCTGTATATTAGTAGTAGAAGTGTTTTTTAACAAATGTTTGGGAAAGTATTAATATGTCTGAATGAATGAATAAATAAATAAATAAATAAATTAGTGCTGTCAATCAGTTAAAAAAAATAACTTTTAAATTAAATTAATCACCATTAATCCCACCTAATATTAAAGTTTTTAAATGTACTTTTATATTGCAATAATTTCACATTTTTCAAATTAATGTAGAAACAACATAAAGATAGTATATTTTTAATAGGGATACACAATATTGGATTTTGTCGATATCCGATATATGCTGATATTTTTCAACTCGTTTTGGCCAAAACCGATATATTTACTTTTGCTTGGAAACACCACCAAGTCTCTCCTGTGCAGAAGTTATAAGCAAAATCTTTTTCATTTTTGGTTAGTTTTTAACAAGAACTTATTTGTTAGAATTAAATAATAATGAAGTTTTTTTGACAGTACACTGAAGCTTTGAACATAACTATAAATAAACTATATATCAATCGCTGCATTTTTTTTCCCCCAGAAAGATGTAGTGTTAACCCTAACATTTTATTTTAAGATTTAACATTTGAAGATGGTCTAAAGCAAAAGTTGTAAAAATTCTGAAAATCTTTTAGAGCTTATGATTTCTTTAAAAAATAAAACATATTACACATTAATGAATAAATCAGTATACATAAATTTATTTAATTTACAAGCGTCATGTACAAATGAATCTTTTTTTTTCATGTAAGCTATAGCTTCTGACCTTTAAATCAAAACATACTCATTATTTTATGACATCAATTACTGCTTTATTTAATCAGAAACAGTCTAAATGTTATTTGTGTAGGCTATTTTACTTTTAATTTAATTAGAAGTAGGCCAACAGCGCCCCCTACGGAATTAAAACTCCTTACCGAACGGGCATTAGGACCCGGGGGAGGCTGCCGCTGCTATTACTGTTTACTCTATCATACACCTAAAGCTGGCTGCACACTAGACGATTTTCAAATCTTAACCGATTTTAAAACCATGGAAGGCCACAGACATGAAGACAGTTCAACCGATTTTTAGCCTTATAATGCTCTGAATGCGTACAGTAGATGATTCGACCAGACCGCGAGACCACATACTTGAAGATTGTAGGAACGATTTTGACAGTGACACGTGATCTCACGGAGACTCGCGAGATCAAACGTGACTAGAGAAGAAAAACAAATAGAGGACAATCGACGTTGTCAGCTGGCTCTCCTGGCGTGCGTCCTGTTTCACAGTGAAAAACAAAGTATACAAAATAATATGGCTGATGTTCTCTGCTTTCACGGCATGTTTGTGGCTGCCAAGATTCAGCTACAGAAGCACGCAACATCCGGTGAGTGACGCTTGCTCGCTCTTATTGGCTATACGTTAGAGGCAGCCAGATCAAGAGTCATAAATATCAAACATGTCCATTAGATTCTCTGGTAAAGATATATTTTTGTTGGATAAGAATTTGAATTTGGAGCAAAATTTAGTTATTAATTTAATACTTATGTATGGGAAATACCATATACACAAACAAAAATGGTCTAACAATAAACCTAACATTATATTATTTAAACTTGAACTAAAGAATTACATTGAAGATTTAAAAGATCTAAGAAATAAAAAAGCAAAAAGGATATATAGAATTACTGAATCCTTTTCCTATGGAAATGTTTTGTAAGTTATCCCCTGTAGTAGGATTTTTATTTTATTTTATTTTATTTTATTTATGTATTTTATTTATTTTCTATTTGTTCCTTTGTTGCTATTATGAATGTAAGTGATAATAGTTGAAAACAGTGTGATCCTCTATATATGTATGTTATGTTATATGTTACTGTTCCTGTTATGCAATAAAAAAATTTAAAAAAAAATATCAAACATGTCTGATATTTACGATTTGAGTTTGGCGAGATAAATAATCGTAATGACACCACACAATAGAGGACTGTTGGACAAAAAATCGCTTGTGACAAACTGCGAATCGGGCCACATCCCCGATCGTTCAGGGGTGCAAATCGGCCTTAAAATCCTCTAGCGAATTCTGTGTGTGCATTCTCAGTTTAAATGCAGCGATCCAACAGAGTTAGGTTAGGTTAGGTTACTTTATTCATACCCGTAGGTAAATTTGTCTTGCAGTAAAGTGACAATGACAACCATCCATAACACAAATCCAAAACACATTTAAGAGCATAACACAACAAGTAACAAAATACAATACATAATAAATAATATAAATACACCCAAACTCCCCCATCCTACAGCTTATTTAACACAGTTAAAACAGCGGGAACAAAGCTGTTTTTATGTCGCTTTGTTTTACACCTTGGAATTAAAAACCTCCGTCCAGAAGGAAGAAGCTGAAACTCACTGTGCAGAGGGTGGGATTCATCATTTAAAATAGAAGTAGCCATTCGTTGCAACTGTCTGGTATACAACGAAGTTGGATCCAACTGTGACTCACCCACCAATCGACTCGACCATTTAACTATCTGGTTTAGAGAATTTCTCGCTTTTAAAGATGTTTGACCAAAGAAAAAGACAAAACTGATTCAATAAAAGCATGATAAAACATGATCATTAACGTTCGGTCAATATGAAATTGTGATAATTTCCTCAAACAATACAAGCGCTGGTGACCTTTTTTAAAACACGGCTGCACAATTAGCTTCGAAATTCAATTTATCATCAATAATAGTAGCAAGGTATTTATAAGATTGCACGTACTCAATAGTCTGGCCTTTAATTAAAGTAGTTTTGTTCATGTGAGTCTTCCTTCTAAAATCAATAAGCATATCTTTAGTCTTTGATATATTAAGCTTAAGGTAAGATTTCTCACACCAGTGAACAAAGTCATCGACAACTGGACCGTGGCTGATCTCATCCTCCTGAAGCAGACTAACAATAACCGAATCATCTGCATATTTTATGATGGTTCTATTGTCATAGCTGCTCTGACACATATTTGTGTAAAGAATAAATAATAAAGGTGACAAGACACACCCTTGAGGTGACCCAGTAGAAGAGCTTTTCCGGTCAGATAAAGTACCATTTACCCTCACTCTCTGTGTCCTATTTGTTAGAAAGTCAAGAATCCAACCTACCAGGTTATTACTTAACTCAAACTGTTCTAAAAGCCTTCTGGTTAAAATGTGGGGTTGAATTGTGTTAAAAGCCGAAGAAAAGTCTATGAATAAAAGTCTAGCATGTGTCCCATTCCCATCCAAATGTCTAAAAAGCAAGTTAAGCAATGTGACTGTAGCATCTTCCACTCCTCTATGAGGCCTATATGCAAATTGCATGGGATCCAAAGCATATTCAGTCTGCCTCAAGATCTCAGACCTGACCAATTTCTCAAAAATCTTCATTAAAACTGAAGTCAGAGCGACCGGCCTAAAATCATTAATAATTTTTGGCTGACTACATTTTGGAACTGGGACAACCACTGCATCTTTCCAGAGATTGGGTACATGTTGTGTCTGTAGTGACTTATTATAAATATCATGAAATACAAGACTTAGGTCTTTTGCACATGATTTAAGTAACCGACCACAAATATTATCAGGTCCAGGGCTTTTGTTCACCTTTACTGAATTAAAAGCCTTTTCAACATCCTGAAGATCAATTTTGAAATGCTGATTATCCATAAGGTTAAGACTCATTTCCTGAATTTCTTTGCTAAAATCAAAATGATCAAAACGACTATAAAAACTATTTAAAACATTTGCAAATTCAAAGTCAGAATTAAAACCATCCAACATAACATGAGTGCTGCTGTTTGAATTATTTCAGAGTGAATCTAATCATCATTCAGACAAAACTTTGCTTCAAGAATGAGTCACACTGCTTACATGATCTAATCGCTAGCACACGCTGAGCAAATGTGAGTTAATGTATTCCTCTTATCAGCAAAACACATCGACATAATTTTTCATATCGGGCCGATGCCGATATTTATATTTAAAGCCATTATCGGCCAATTCCGATATCAGTCCGATAATATCGTGCATCCCTAATTTTTAATATTTGTTTAATGACATATTTTTTATGACTGAAGGCCAGTATCACTGATATACTACTCATGTCTCTGGGAAATAGTTTTTCCTCCCTAATATTTAACCATTGACTATAGGCATTCAACATTACAGTATAATTGAGAGCTATCCAATTGAACATTTATTAGACTTTAAAAAAATAACTTCTAATTTAAGTGAACTTAAAACAATGTTCACATAATCCCATTATAATAAATGTCATATTTAACAGTGCCCTTCAGCATGTAAGAATATACAGAAATTGAATAAAGTTACCAAACGAATTCTAAATTAAATATAGATGAATCCTTAAAGCTACAAAATTATTGATTTACTATTTTTTCTTTTGTTCTTTGATTAACAGACGTCACAGCAGCTGGGTTATTGGGTTATTTGGCTGCTATTACTTTCAGAGCTGCCGCTGATGAACATAAAGCGGATCTGACATGTATCGTGTTTTCTCACATGTAATTGTACAGCATGCGCTATACAAGCACAGTATAACGGCTGACAGGACAGGAAAATTTGCTTTTACTAACATATGGCCTGACGACATCTCATCTGACCACTGTTCACTGTTGTTCTGCTAAAGCTCCTCATCACCTGTACCGTTTCAGCGTTCATTTGACTCGCGCCTGTCGAGGTGAAGTGTAGTGTAGAAGTCTAGTGTCTGAAAAGTGTCCTGTTTGATGTGGTCGTAAAGATGTTTTGCGTTTAAAACGCAATTCTTGTCAAGATAAAAAATAAAATAAAAAATCAGAAGCAACAGTTGTGAGTGGGGTGGCAAATAGTTCCGCCCCTGCATTAATTGCATTAAATATTTTTAACGGCATTAAACTGAAAAAAAAGTTAACTTCCTGTGTTAGCATGCTAATTTTGACAGCAGTAAAATAAATAAATATGGTTCCCTAAGCTAGAAAGGGAACTGAAACATGAATTTACTGTGGATTGCAAATAATTTCTTATTTCTAAAGCCCACCATATTCCACTGCTATAGACCGGTCTATTGGTTCTTGTTTTATGTGTGACAGGTGGGCATGTGTGATACAGTTTCAGGGGTCACTGCTAAGGAGGTGGATGTGGCCCTTGTATTTCCTTACACTGACTGTGAGAGAGCTGTGGTGATAGGACATGAAATGAAGCAGCATGCAACAGTCTCCAGACTGAATTATAGATGCCGCCCATCTGCTGACAGAGGAGCAGTCTGTCAGGCCTCCTCAGTGTCACCACTCTGGGGGCTCAGAGATCCTGGCCCATTCATTCTCACCTCCTGCTCAAATAAGAGAATCACCTCTTGACCTGATCTCTTTCTGAGAGTTTAGTTTACTAACTTTTCGGTAGATTATACATATATTGTAAATGTTACGGTCTCAGGTAGATAAGCTCACAGAGAGCAAGGAATCCAAAAGAACAGTCTTTAATATAAATCCACTCAGAAACAGACAGGAAGAACTCAGAAAATATCCACGCAAACGTGTAACGTAGACAATAACTGGCAAAGAGCTGGGGAGAACTCAGGACTTAAGAACATGGAGACTAATGGGATAATTAACTAAACACAGGTGGAACATAATGAACTAATTAAACAACAAAGGAACATGACCAAATAAGGAAAAACAGGAACTCAAAACACACAGACATGTAACAGTAAACAGCTGTTCACAACTGTGTCAAATATACATTCATGTGGAAAAAAACACAGCAAAAGTGTCAACAATTTTTTAACATACTGTAGGTATATGTATATACTTGCTTGATCATTTTGTCATCTTGACCCAGGAACACATTTTGTTTCAAGGTAAAAAGCTTTGTAATTATATTATTATTGCAGTTCTAGTCCAAGCTGTTGCCGAGATTGTTTAGATGTTGGCTGAAACGTTCCTTTTTGCTTTAGTACATAAAACTCAGAATGTGTTTCTGGGTCAAAGTGACTGTGCAAAATGATGCAAAATTGATTGCAATTTCAGCTGCAATATAAAAATCATTTAGCATCTTGTTATTCCACTGCTTATATATAAAAACTGAAAGAACAAAATGCTTCCAGTAAAAGGAGGTTCACATTTGAAACGAATTCATCTTAGTTGAACTCAAGAGAATAGTGTATTTTTTTAAATATAATTTAATTTTATTTTATTTTTCATTCCATTTAAAACCCACTTATATAGTTTTATAGTATTTTATCATTTTTTAATAAAATATATTATTTTATTATTTAATATATCACATATTATAAAAACATTATTATTATTGTTGTTGTTGTTGTTGTTATATTTTATGCAGTAATATAATTTCATAATTTTTTCATGTCTATGCACTCCAAGGCAGTCTGGTTAAAATCTCAAGTGGAAAACTGAAGACCTGTGAAGTGCACCCTTGTGTAGCTGATAACAGTTTTTACTTTAATATGAAATATTAAAATATACAGAAATTTATGGAGGAAATTTTAAGATTACATTTGTCACACGTATGATTTAAGATTAGTAGCCCTGTAATTTTTTCTTTTTCTTTTTCTTTTTTTTTTATTTAACTAGGTTATGTATCTGAAACCGTGATTGTATTCCCCACAAAGTGCAAACTCCTCTCAAACTATAATTTGAATTTCTAAGATCAATAGCGGTTTGGACTCCTGCTTGACCATTCATTTATGAATAACTCACACAGTCCTGTCCATAACATTTGCAAATGAGCAAAACGGCGCTGAGTCAATGTGCTTTGACAAAAATCATTGGGCATCAAAAGACTAACAAGGCAGTAATAGAGGGGGCTGCATTATGACACAAAGCAAATAAGTGCAAACATGCAGGGTTTAATTTCCACTCTGCTACTAGGGTGTTTGTGAATGCCATAAATGTGAATAATATTTTCACACTTAAAAATTGCATTTTTATCTGTAATTTTCTCTTGCCATTGTGTGTAGCCCTTAGCACCTTGCCAAACCTGTAAAACCTTAGTTCTGAGTCAAATCTGGCTGTGGAGAACTGTGTAAATAATTTTTGAAGTAAAGATGAGCACTTTCGTATGCACATGTTGGTGAGCCATTCACAAGTAAGCGCAAAACCCTCCAACATTGCCTTGCTGAATGAGGGCCCATTATCACACATCAGACAGATTATTCCTGTTTCAGGACTCAAATCTGGCTAATCACTATGGAGTACAACAAATGCATTAATTTTTGCTTAAGTTCAAAGTATGTTCACATATGCTAGACTATGCGTACATTGCGTTTCATATGAATTTCATCATCAGCACAGTATGTGCATACTGTATGCGAACAGACTGATTTTAACCACGTAAGTGTAAGTGTAAAAAAAGTATACTTTGGGCTTTATCTTCCATCAAATGTGAACATACAGTAAACACACTCACATGTGCTACAGTTTAATATTTTCCTTCCAAACTGTAACAACACTTTTAGTCTCACAAGCCGATGGACCCTGACACTAGCTGACACTAGGAGAATTTAGAAATTACATTTCATTTCACAAATACAATCACCAAAATTCAAATCACCAGCAATCACCTTTATAACAGTGTGCTTCTCTGCCAGCCCAGACTGGCCAACTCACACTAAACTGTGTTTTAATTCGTAACAGAGACGTGGTCTCTCAGGTAGGAGGGGAGGGTGGGAGTGGGTTGTACAGCTGGATTCATTTTATTACCCATGCACAGTTATCTGGCCCTGATAATAATACATAATTAAGTGCAGGCAATGAAATGTAATGATGTATAGTTTGCTCTGAAAAATGAGTGGAACAAACTAGAACCGATTATCACTCACCCCTGACAACGGGTACCTGGGTTTGGACCTGTAAATCTGCCAAGAAGTCTGGCAGGATATCATGCATATTGAACCCACACATACACACTTAAGCCCAGTCAGAAAAAAAGAGAGCTGTATTTATTCTGTTCACATGGAAGCATAATTCAAGGTGAGAAATAAAATATAATGTAATACATTTTGGGCTTAGATATTATGGGTTCATGAGTGAAGGTTGCAGGTTGTATCTACTACATGAGCAAAGTAAAAAGCCACAATTTTTTTTTTGACAACCGCCATTTCAATGATTATATCTTGCCAACAAGTTGGAATGAAAGCAAATATATCATCAGAAAACTAAAAAAACTCTAAAGTTCTCTACATAAAACTCAAGATTGTGTTTCTGGGTAAAACTGACCGAGCAGGTCGCTCACACACACACATTAAAAATCACTTGTTTTATTGCAAAAGGCTTTATTGTATTCAAGTCAAAAAATAAAAGCAGATAGCAGCAAACATATGACAACCAAATATAAGTGACATCCAGTTCGCAAATGAAGCAATTCTTTTTTTAATGAATTGGATGAACCAGTTCTCCAAATCGAACTGAAACATCTGAAACAGAGTCAGCAAAGATCTACAAGATACTTAATCAAAACTCATTTTCAGAAGTGCCTGACAGTCACTCCTTCCAGAAATAAGCCAATATCTCAGAGTATATGGTCCTATGATGCTTGGGTTTTGCCACCTCATTTTAAGCAGCGCTCCAGTTACCCTGTCAGTACACTGAACTTAGAACAGTATATACTTCAGACATATCTGGCATGTGAAATGTCTGCGATCTGCGAACATGAGAACAGTCAACATTCAATATTACAGAGAAATATAAGCTCACAATCAGCTATGAATACCCCCTAAACCCATTTCACATATGGTTTTAGCAAGAAATTAGATCAGACTCACTCTTATTTGACACCCACTTCAAAGCATTCTTTGGATAAAACTCAGGAAATCAGAAATTGTAGGCAACGTCTGCACAGATGAAAACAAAGATAAAGACTAATCTTAATGAGTTCTAGCCATGAGACTCAGGGAGCTTTTGTTCCATCGGTATAACATCTTAAACACAGTTAAGAGAGTTTTAAAGCGGCTTTTATGATCCAATCACCTCTGGCACACGTAATGTTCATTTTAACTGCACCCTGTGGACAATGTCTCCTTACTGAGTTTCAATAAGCAGCCAGGTCAAACGCTCCCACTGGCTGCTATTGCACATTGTGATTTCCTTCAAAGAATGCTGACACAATTAAGAAGTGGGGGAAGGAATTAGATGACATTAATTAAAAGGACTGAAATGGAATCGGCACTAGTCTATTCTGTGAGCTGCCATCAGTGGTACGGTGATTTACATGAATTGTGGACTTAAGCGTTTCTGTAAAGAGCCGGCTGAAAGGTTAATGCAGAGGTCCCCATCTTCCACTCACATCCTGGGGAGAGAAGCATGTCTGCCGCTCGGCAGTCTGGGATATTGTTTCTGTGAGTGAAAGATAATGGATTAGGTCCAGCGAAGGGCCAAGAGGGAATTTTGCGAAGAGATGAATGAGGTGACACGAGGCAGTTCGGGGTGGTGGTAAAAATATTTTCTCACTCCACGCGAGGTAGAGGAGTTGCGCGCAGATTGTTTTTCTATTTGACTTCACTTTTAAAAGGCTGGCTTTGTCATGGTTAAGATTTAATATTATTGTTTTTAGTCTCCAACTTCCGTTAAGTGAATGAAAATGAAAACTTAATGAATCCCGCGTGCTCTTTGAGAGCGCTAATAATAAGAGCGATATGCTTTGCCTGAGCTTTTATTCCCTTTGATGCCGCACTTAAACTGCTAAAATCACATGCCACACATCGCATTATCATTTCTCACAAAGACATAGATGCATAGAAAACCTCTTACGGGGCACATTTTCTCAAACCTCTTCAGCAAATATGCAGACAAAACTATGAGAGGACGCTCAGCGCATTTGTGGAATGTTACTAAAACGCTTTTTACGAAGAAGGCCATCTTTTCCCACTTACGCCATAACAACATTTGCATCCGAGTCAGCACTCTGAGCACTTCACGTCGAGTCCTACACGGTTGCGTCTTAAAATTAGGGGTGCTTATATCACTTAAGTGCCTCCAGCATATATTTTGTGTTCCACATACACACTCGCGCTCATCTGGCTACAGACATGTTCATATCAGAACAAGGGCATGGAGAAAGTGGAGACAGATTTGAGTTGGAATTGCAAATGTTAACAGCATGAGCTTGGTGTAATCCAAAAGACTTTATTCATTGGGAACGCCGGCTGGGTATTGGCACTCGCACACACTGTTTGTAATTTTCAGCTTTTCAGCGTCAACTACATCCAGTCCTCGCTCAGCGTGAGTGCTCAAAGCGACAATGAAATGTTAAATTACCTCTGGATGAATTTAAAGTTTGAAATAATGGCCCAGGAGGACTGCATGCTCGGATGTCCACCTGGACGTGATGGATGTCCCGCTGTCCATCTTCAATCTCTCTTGTCTTCACACCTTATCATTATGGTGCTACGCGTTTCACACATTACTCGTGACACATCCGTCACATTCCTGGCAAATCATTTAAGATTGGCTAACATATGAAAACACACACACACACACACGTCTGGTTTGCTATCCTTGTGGGGACTCTCCATAGGCGTAATGTTTTTTCTGCTGTACAGACCGTATTTTCTATTGCCCTACACTAACCCTACACCTAAACCTACCTCTTACAGGAAACTTTTTGCATTTTTAGATTGTCAAAAAAACTTCATTCTGTTTGATTTATAAGCTTGTTTACCCGTGGGGACCTCAATTTAGGTCCCCACCATGACACAAGTCCCCATGAGTCTATGTGTATTCAGGTTTAAGTCCCCACCGAAATATAAAAACAGGTACACACACACACACACACAATGCAATCTGGCCTGTACTGATCCTCCTGGAAAGTGAAAATATCAGCTAAACTGAAAGGTTGGAGTTGCAGGGGTTGATTTTTTTTTTTATATGAAGATAACATTAAAACTATCTTGGAAATTCTTTTCTATCATGTCTGCATCATTTACTACTTTTTCGAATGACATTTTTGGAAACATTTGATTGTTTTATTCTTGTCCTAGACAAAGAAAATCCATCATATGAAATATTAACTATGATAAACAAAGAGTGAAATAAACACAGAGCATTTCCATTTTTATTGTGTGAAACTGATTTACAGTATATACATTTTTCAAACTGTCCCATAGTTGTGGTGTCATTTCCACAACAACGACAAAGTTTTTTCAGAAGTTAATGTTTTTGTTTACCATCAACAGGATTCCTGGAGAGCAGCTTGAGATGAAACATGAGATGCAAAGTTTGAAGAAAATCAAGGTAAATATAATGTATTGTGCATCAGTTCATACATCAAACTGTGATTTGCTCAAACTATGTATGCAAAAAAAAAGAAAAATGAATTGTGTATTTAGAATACATAAAATTTTAGTTATGAAATTAGCCTGAAGTTTAAGGATTCTCCAACACTGCGTCATATAAGATTCAGTGTACTGTGGGAATTGTCATTACTCTCAGAGAAAAAAAGACAGAAAAAAGAGAGAACTCATCTTTGGTATATACAGTATAGCCTACAATTTGGACATTGTTCGCAGACAAAATAAATAAACTACTGAGAGTGTGAAAAGTGTGTTTTAAGAAAGTTTACTTTTTTTAAGTCAACAGGGCCAAAAGTGCTCATAGTTGAAGAAACAACTAGAAACTTAATTTTCTCCCTCACCAGTATCAAAGTGGAAAAACAGGATAGCACACTATTAGCATTCTATGCTAGAGGGCTAATGAGCGAGGGAAAGCATCAATACAACTTTTATCAGTAGAATCAGTATTGAAGTGAAGGGTCCTGCTCTAATGAAACGCAACGTTTGTCCCTGAGAGGAGAATAAATCTATATGCCACTGGATTCCAGGTCACTTCAATCATGTTAAAAAAAACTGTGAGTGAAGTCATCGGTTTCATTAGCTTATATGTCTTTGAGCTTTTTCAGGTTTGTTTTGGAAGTTTCTAGGACCCATTTCTCACACTAGATCCTCTCAAGGTTGAGGCTAATTTGTTATAAGGCAATTGGCATTGTGATTTAGTTACAACCTTGTAGTCCCATCAGTGCAGGTTCAATTATCAAGCTTATTTATTACTATCAATAAAAGCTTGACACTTGACATTAAGCACAGTTCTACAATTACTCTCTTTAGTTAGAAATCAACAAGCCAGGGCATGTGTTGGTGCTTAAGCTTGTGTAATGAATGTGATCATAATGGACATGCAGCACTTTGGCGGAGAGGTTCTTTACTGCCCGAGCGACCTCTTCCTTAAAGTCTCCCTCTGTTTTAAATGCCACTTGCAAATGCTTTCCAGGCCAACTTAAAAATCCATTTCCCACTTCACTTCCCCATTCAAAGCCCATTCGTCTTGCTGGTATTCCTGTGTTTTGCGTATCGATTTGCTGCTTTGATCTCGTGTGGCGAGCTACAGGCTGAAGGGGACCTTCAGAGGACAGGGGCCGTATTGGAAATCTCTCTGCCCTGTAATGCATTACGCTTCCAGATTTCCAAAACTGCCATCAAAACACATATTCATATTTTAAAGGAGCATGTTGGTGAACAACATGCATAGCAAAATGAATAAAAATGTGACTATATATTAGTTTTACTTTTAAATATTATAAATACGTGAATGATACAAATGATATTAATTAGTGTTTTATAGTTTTTTTGTTGTATGATATAAATTATGTAAATTAGGTTTATAGTTTTATTACTATATAACACTATACCATTTTAGACCACTTATAATATACCACATAACAAAATAAAGAAATTGTTACAGTATGGTTATTATATGTGTATATATATATATACACACACACACACACACATTTCAAATTACACAAAACTTTGGCTAAAAAAAGAATTAAGATTATTTGCTAAAATGTTTTAAAATATATTTGCATAAATATGTTTTCTACCAATAGTTTTTGGCCATTTTTGTTAGTTTTTTTGTTGTTGTTGTTGTTGTTTTTTTGGAAAATAAAAAAAAAATTACTTGTTTGTCTATAAAACGCATGAACATCTAACACATTTGAATAAAATTCAATATATATATAAAATCATTATTAATTTAGTTCTGATCTCTTGGCTATTCCATCCATCCTTTTACTGTTAACTGATAAGTAGCTTAGCAGTTTGTAAAGCGCTGAGTATGAATCTACTAGCATCCAGACATGCTGACCTATGTATCACACCTCATACTGTGAAGACATACATTTACAGACATCCATCATATCCGTACAGAAATGCTGATGCCTTGTCACACGTATCAGGCTCTGTATTCTTGAATCGTTCAGCATATGATCAGATGTCAGAGCTGACAACATCTATATCAGTGCCTCAGCAGGGGCTGGGGAAGGACCATACAGTGAACACACAGTGAATAAGAGTGATTGGGCAAAAGGTGAAACATCAACCACGTGAAGAAAGAAAGCACTCTGACAGGTGCCAGGAGCCCAAAGGATCGATATATCTATGCTCGGCTAACAAGCGGTTATATTTAGCCTCCAGACAAGTGTCAAAGCGTTGCTGCGTGGGCTCCCACCTGTGGAGAAACTTCAATTTCTGCTTCTCTGTCATCTCCTTCTCACCTAGCAGGAGTGGGGATAGACCTGTCGGGGTGTGGAGCGTTTGGTGCTGAGAAAATCCAGGGAATGGCATTTTCACTTAGTGAGACAGTCACACTCGATTTCTTGGTTATTTGAGTATAGTGCAAAGACATTGAACGTAATGACATTCTTGTTATTTATGGTGCCTATATAATTAAACACTATTAAAAATAAACGTTCCAAAATGGGAAATTTGCAGCGATGCAATAGAACATAGGCTTTCAATCCTGCTCCTGGAGACCCACTATCCTGCTGAGTGTAGTTCCAACTTGCTCCAAAACACCTGCCTGCTATTTTAAAGTGATCTTGAAGACCAAAGACTGTGTCCAAAATTGAACACTAGTATGCGCTAAACAGTATGCCAAAAGAGTAGTATGTCTGAATTCATAGTATATGAAAAACAGTAATCAAAAAGTTCCCAGATGACCTTCTACTACCTCTGAGATTCTGAAATGTGTATTCGATGGACATTTAACTATCCCATAAAGTCATTGGAGAGTGATTTGTGAATAGCAGTGAAGTGTCACAACTGACACTGTTATGTCATGTGACAATATCAATATGATGAATATAGTACATATGAATTTAATTCATAGGCCTGTAGTACTTATGTTCATACTATATAGAACATACTTTTTCAATGGTCACAAAGCAAGTTTAAATTCATGCACCATTTGATTAGCTGGTTCAGTTGGAGCTAAACTCCTCAGGAAAGTGGGTTTCCAGGAGCAGGGTCAAAGACCTCTGCCATAGAAGAACCATTTTTGGTTTTCCAAAGAAACTTTCAGTGAACAGTTCTTTTCTTAGTATGAAAAGCCTTTTTATTTACAGTATAACGAACCTTTTGTGGAGTGGAATGGAATGGAATGGTTCCATGGATGTTAAAGGTTCTTCATGGAACCATACATGCCAATAAATAACTTTCCTTTTAAGAGTGAAGCAACACTTTGGGCCTCATTTTAACGATCTAAGCGCATGATCTAAAGCGCACGGCGCAGGTGCACTTAGGGCATTTCTGAATCCACTTTTCCTAGTATAACGACGGGAAAAACTGTGGGCGCTCCCGACACGTGGTCTAAAAGGGTTGTCCCTATTCTCTTAATGAGTAATGTGTTTTTGGGCATAACGTGCAATAAACCAATCAGACTCTCATCTCCCATTCCTTTTAAGAGCGAGTTGCGCTCGCGCCATGGCAGATTCACTATTTAAACGGCGGAATTTTAAGGCGCGCAGACTGAACGCGTCTCCAGCGAGCAAATGGATCTGCTCATGCACGAGCAAATAGGTAGGCTAATTCTGATACACACAATGACTATCCATTATGACATGTATGACATTTTTAAATTTATGTAGCCTACACCATAATCCTTTAATTTTTAATATTTGGCATGTTTGTGTGCTGCTGCGTGTCCCTGTGTGTAAAAAGCAAAGTGAACGCGCGTTGTGGACCTGGCATTTACTACTAACTTGCTCTTTAAATAACAAAAAAACTATTGCGCCATTGACTTTAGACTTTAGACTAGGTTTGAGTTGGTCTATGGCGCAGTCTATTTTCAGTTCCTCAAAATAGCAACGCGCCAACAATGCGCCTGAACACACCTTTCATTAATTACTCACAAGATATTTTGGATGAAATCTGAGAGCTTTCTGACCATGCATAGACAGCAAGGGAACTACCACGTTCAAAGTCTAGAAACGTACTAAGGATATCATTAAAATAGTCCATGTGACATCAGTGGTTCAACCTTAATTTTATGAAGCTACAAGAATATGTTTTGTACGCAAAGAAAAGAAAAAAGAAATAACGTTATTTGTTTATGGTGGCGGCAAACAAGTGGCTAAATGGGACTTTTTGTTGTCGGGGACATTATACATCATCCTCCTGACCAGGGGTGTGTTTCCTAAAAGCAACTATTGTCGCAAGTTCCGTCGTTACCAATGGAGTTTAATGGAACTAATGACCATAGTTAGCTAATAACGCTTTTGGGGGGAAAAAAAGGAAAACTTGTCTAATCCAGCCTTTTACAGCCTTGTGTTATACTCAAACTTTTCAACTTGTAGATTTAAAAAAAAAAAAAAACTTTCAGAAACTTAGTGATGCTGATGTTGAAGTCATGTGACTGTGGTGTAGTTTGTTTACAGTTTGTTTACTAACTTCAGCTTTTTACTTTGGGCTGAGTTTATTTGTGAAGAATATCATGATGAACAAAACGTAAGTACTAATTTAGCATACATATAAAGGCCAATTCACACCGCACAGACAAACGCCAACAAATACATTTGTTGGGTTTTGTTGGATCAGTGTGTTACCTCTGTTGGCGTCTGTTGCTGTTGGTCGGAATTAGTTTTCACCCGACTGAACATGTTCAGTCAACATTGTCTGTGCGGTGTAAACTGGCCTTAAAAATTTGTCGGTGACAAAGCTTATTTCCTGCAGTAATCCAAAAGCAAGTGGAAAAATCCTATTGGCTTGTTGTCAGGGGAACCAGGGTCTACAAAATTACATCATCCCTGCAGCAGTCTATTAGACCCATTATCACTGCAATTTTTTTAAAACTATGCAAGGTTGGACACAATATGTAACAGCTGAAAGAAGTCAAAGGAGTAGTTGAAAAAACCAAGGAACCAAACACAGGAAGAAACACCAGAACAATGGAACTTAATACAAACTAAGAGTTTATGGGAAAAACTTCAAACTAAGAGTCCTTGGAAACACTCAGAAGACATGTGACATTGTTTGCACAATTTCTGTACAGCTGTGAAGCAAGAGAGTGACATATCACACACTTTAGATAATATTTTATGTGTTCTTGAACATTTTTTTGGTCTTTGTTTTTTTTTCGAATTTGCTTGGCTCCACCATTTTACTATTATCGCTATGGTTTTTTTTGTTTGTTTGTTTGTTTGTTTGTTTGTTTTTTGCAGACATATTACATGATGGAATAGTTTTGCTCTGACTTTCAAAAAAAAAAAAAGAAAAAAAAAATCCTCACCCCTCAGAATCACACAAAAAGGCCAAATCTTGCTCCACCCCCAATCTGCACCTCTAATATAACATGGTGTGTGCATCTGAGCAGGTGTGTGCATTTGCAGAGAACCTTTTGTGTATTGTGCTCATGTATATATCTGTACTGTAGGTTCAGGTGCATTAGCCTGATCGGTACGGCAGTCATCCCATTTGCACAAAGAGAAGTGAATAATTACACAGATATCTCTTATTCTCTCATCAGAGGGGCTGATGCTCAGCCTTCCAGTTCTTTCAAAGCATTCTTCTTTATTAGAGAGGGAGAATTCAGCATAATTATCCTGTATTAAGCAGTGAAAGATTTCAGGCTACAAGCAAAGAGGCTTTACTGACACGGTACATTAATTAGGCTGTGTGGATTTTTTTCCTGCTTCTGTTCTGGCAAACCAGGTGCAATCGGTAACAAGAGGCCGTGCACATAAAACATGGTCAGCAAGTGAGACTATTGTGTGCACAACACAAAATCCATTTATGATAAATCCATATAATTGATACATCCCTCCCTCTGCTGTATTGCATGTTAATGATAATGTTGCGTCGTGTTCAATGCGACAGTCTCCCTGTCTGCGGGTGTACGTGAGAGAGGGACAATGTGCGTGTGTGTGTGTGTGTGTGTGTGTGTGTTTGTATGAAAATAAGCGTATATAATCATTTGGTACTGCTCCAGCTCCTGTGTGCCAGAGGCAGTGCTGGCGTGGTGGTGTGTGACTAACCGGGAGGGGGGTTGGCAAAGGGACGGGGGAAAATCTATGTCAGCTGGGCTGTTTTCTGTTTCCTGCTCGGCATGGAATCGGCCCGGCCGGGGGTACAGTCTTGAGTTAAAGATGACTTCATGATTCAGCCTAGGCAGTATGTGTTACTATTACTAAGATATTTTAACATGAGCTTAACTATAAATAATCTTAACTAGGAAATAGGGTATAATCTGTCTTTAGTTTGTCTGCCATGGCTGTTACCTATTTAAAGGTGATATAAGACATTTTTTCAGTGATAAAAGCTTTTTCATTTTTTTCCAATTTAATATGCAGAAGCAGCTATAAGCCAAGTGTAAGTAAGCCATTTGTAGACTGATTCCTCTGAAAAGTGTAAACACTGTGTTGTTATCAGATTGACTGTATTTGGAACCACGTCTCCCTATATGCTTCAGCCTCAAAGTTAAATGCAATAATATTTTATAGGCTATTATTATTTATTGTCATGCTTCTCAAATGATTTATATTATTCATTTATATTATGTATAATCATTCCCCTGAAAAGTATAAACACTTTTCAATTTTGTCTGACTGATTTAAGTTAGGAGACACAAGAAAAATTTGACTCTCAGCTTCAGATTTAATTAGAATAGAATTTATTATAATTATTTACAGACATAAAATAAAATAGAATAAAATAACATATAAGTGTTTTAGATCAAATGTTTACTGAATGATTCAAAGACTCACTCATAAAGACTTGTTTTGTTCCTGAAGGAATCAGCTGATTGTCTTTATGATTGTTCCTAAATGATTATGCATTTTTGAACAAATTGGTTGAGTGAATGTAATGGTGCATTTCTATTACAGATTTGCACAAAACTTCTGCGATTATTTTAGAAATATATAAAAAGTCCTTCTGAAAAGTATGTGCCGCGGCTGGTATAAACATAAGCATTGATTAGAGTGGCTGCGATCACCTCCGATGGCCTTGATCATGTGACTTTTACGTATGCCAGGTAACCTGTAAATGGCAAAAAAAAAAAACTATTTCCATTGCATTTTTGCTAAATATTCCTTTTTTGGGTTGCCTGAAAAACCACCTCATACGAGCGTAAAAATTTTTTTGCAATATATGGGACTTTTTGCAAAATTGACATGTTTCCATTGAGCGTATTTTCAATTTGCAATTTCAATTTGCGCAATTTGAATGGTAATGGAAACGCAGCTAGTGACTCATTCATAAAGAGAGTTACTTGTTTTGTTCTGTAACAAATCATTGTGTTCGCACGAATAGGTTAACTGAGTGATTCAGTGACTCACTCACTCATTCATAAAAAGAGTCACCTGCTGCTTCCTACTGGTGTAATGATGTAATCTGCAGCAAGAGTCACTGAACTCCAGACAATCTACATTGTTTCCCATGATTTTATTTCCTCTGTAAATACAATTAAAATACAATTATGCCTCTGTGAGACATTAAAAAGTTCACCCAAAAAAAATGTCACCATTTAATCACCCTCATGTCATTCCAAACCCATAAGAATTTAGTTAATCTTTAAACACAAATTAAGATATTTTTAATGAAACCTGAGAGGTTTCTGTCCCTTCATTGAAGTCCAGGTAACCAAAACTTACAAGATCCAAAAAGATCATAAATGTATCGTAAAATGAATCCACATGAAGAGTGTTGTGAAAAGATACAATTGCTTTATATAATGAATACATTAAAATTAGGCTTTTGTTCAAATACACTGAACAAAATTATAAACGCAACACTTTTGTTTTTGCCCCCATTTTTCATGAGCTGAACTCAAAGATCTAAGACTTTTTCTATGTACACAAAAGGCCTATTTCTCTCAAATATTATTCACAAATCTGTCTAAATCTGTGTTAGTGAGCACTTCTCCTTTGCCGAGATAATCCATCCACCTCACAGGTGTGGCATATCAAGATGCTGATTAAACAGCATGATAGGCCACTCTAAAATGTGCAGTTTTATCACACAGCACAATGCCACAGATGTCGCAAGTTTTGAGGGAGCGTGCAATTGGCATGCTGACTGCAGGAATGTCCACCAGAGCTGTTGCCCGTGAATTGAATGTTCATTTCTCTACCATAAGCTGTCTCCAAAGGCGTTTCAGAGAATTTGGCAGTACATCCAACCGGCCTCACAACCGCAGACCACGTGTAACCACACCAGCCCAGGACCTCCACATCCAGCATCTTCACCTCCAAGATCATCTGAGACCAGCCACCCGGACAGCTGCTGCAACGATCGGTTTGTATAACCAAAGAATTTATGCACTAACTGTCAGAAACCATCTCAGGGAAGCTCATCTGCATGCTCGTCGTCCTCATCGGGGTCTCGACCTGACTGCAGTTCATCATCGTAACTGACTTGAGTGGGCAAATGCTCACATTCGATGGCGTCTGGCACTTTGGAGAGGTGTTCTCTTCACGGATGAATCGCGGTTTTCACTGTACAGGGCAGATGGCAGACAGTGTGTATGGCGTCGTGTGGGTGAGCGGTTTGCCGATGTCAACATTGTGGATCGAGTGGCCCATGGTGACGGTGGGATTATGGTATGGGCAGGCGTATGTTATGGACAATGAACACAGGTGCATTTTATTGATGGCATTTTGAATGCACAGAGATACCGTGACGAGATCCTGAGGCCCATTGTTGTGCCATTCATCCACGACCATCACCTCATGTTGCAGCATGATAATGCACGGCCCCATGTTGCAAGGATCTGTGCATACTCATCTGTGTCACCCATTGAGCATGTTTGGGATGCTCTGGATTAGCGTATACGACAGCGTGTTCCAGTTCCTGCCAATATCCAGCAACTTCGCACAACCATTGAAGAGGAGTGGACCAACATTCCACAGGCCACAATCAACAACCTGATCAACTCTATCCGAAGGAGATGTATTGTACTGCGTGAGGCAAATGGTGGTCACACCAGATACTGACTGGTTTTCGGGGCCCCCGGGACCCCCCTCCCCCCAATACAGTAAAACTGCACATTTTAGAGTGGCCTTTTATTGTGGCCAGCCTAAGGCACACCTGTCTTAGATCTTTGAGTTCAGCTCATGAAAAATGGGGGCAAAAATAAAAGTGTTGCGTTTATAATTTTGTTCAGTGTATAAACACACATACACTCACAAACAACATGAGGGTGAGTAAATGATGACAGAATTTTCATTTTTGGTTGAACTGTCACTTTAAAAAATCTATATATTTGCCTCATTATTAAATAGCTTTAGACAGGCAAATTAAACCATAATTTAATTGGCCAATATCACCACAGGGGTTGCAGGACTGTATACCAGTGAGATACATAAGATTTTGAGTTCTTCCTTATAACTGAATCAGTTTAATATGCATCCTTGACCAGATTGTGTGTGCGTGCATGATTGTCTAGAAACAGCTTATATTTATGTCTTACTTGTGACAGTGAGGAGACTGTATCTGGGTTTCTGTGTACACATATAAGTGCAGTAGTGTGAAGGTGTCACCGTGTTGTCTTGCTTCACTGAGAAACAATTGGATTGCCCCATGAACCTGGCTGTCAGAGTATGGACCACCTCAGCTCTTCTACGGCCTTGATGATAAATAAAAAAGGAGCTTTTTTTCACCGAATCAGCATGGCTGTAATTGCATGCGACAGAAATGGATTTCCTGTCACTCCTTGGCTTTATGAAGAGGCTCTGGGAATCCTGTCCAGGTTTTTTTTTCTCACATCACAGCGTGTGCCCATACACCACCATGCGTCCCTATGGGCAGCCTGCTCAGATGCTCTATGGACCTGATCAATCTAGATAGGCCTTTGTAATTATTATCACTAAACAAAGCACAAAACACCCATCTAATCAGTCCCTGAGTCACAGTCCCACACACACATACACACACTTGCAGAGGAAGTGAACTCAAAGGCTGAAATTACACATTGGCAGCCTTACACATAAAGTGTCCAATAAAAACTTAAATAATAGTTATTCAATAATAATTCTGTTAGTTCTTGTGTGCAGAACGCACCATGTCTGCCAATAATTTGTTTCCTTTGGACAGACTGTAATGTAATAAATTGCTAAATTAATGCACGCCTTACCTCTCTTGGATCGGAGTGTTGATGAGCACAGCAATTATTAAGACACATTAAAACATTAGTGAAGCGACCAAGCAAGGCAATGAGAATAAGCGAACATATCAATATGCAACAATTCTATCCCAAAACCATACAGCTAGAAGTCAAGAGAAAGTCATAGTATTGTTAGGATTAGGATTGTTAGGATAAAACTTGGCCTTAAATTCTATATAAATTAAAAAAAAATAAAATTCTGGCATTAATTACCCACCGTCATGTCGTTCCAAACCCATAAGACCTTTGTTCATCTTCGGAACACAAATTAAGATATTTTTGATGAAATCCAAGAGCTTTCTGACTCTCCATAGACAGCAACAACTACCATGTTCAAGGCCCAGTAAGGTAGTAAGGACATTGTTAAAACAGTCCATGTGACATCAGTGGTTCAACTGTAATTTTAAGAAGCTACAAGAATACCTTTTGTGCGCAAAGAAAACAAAAATAACAACTTTAGTCAACAATTCTTCTCTACGGTGCTCCGCTCGCTTCAACGTAAGAATGTGTAAGAATTCATCCAGATCTCCCCCCCCCACCTTCTTATTCATTTATAGCACCACAACTTAAAACTTAACTACATCAATGCTCCTGTTACCTCTAGATTTTCCTGTGCCAACCTCTCATGCTGTAACACTATGAAGAAATCATCACTTTCAATTATATTTTTGGAACATTCTTGTTGGAAGTGTTTACTGAATCATGTCTATATAATTAGAGTGCGTGTGATGCAGCAAAAATGGCTTGCTGTGGAATTGCACAGGTAGATGATTTCATTAGTGTGAGGATCATTAGTGGGGGGCTCTGATTGGCGTGTCAGGAAAGGGGAGGGGGTTGAGCTGCAGGCGAGGCGTGTCTGATTGGTAGCTTATAAACATGGTCTGCTGAGCTGCCTGATTGGTTTGATGATGCCCAGGGCCACAAAGCCAAATCATATGCGTCTATGAATGGGACTCACTGCAGAGGTTTCGATTGGCTATTAGGATTATATGCTGTCTGTTTCTCATAAAACATCCCTTTGATTGTAGCAGCAAGGATGCTACTAAAAAGATATTGATGCATTTGTTTTACTTTGTTTTCTGTTATTTATTTGTTTGTTTGTTTTTATCGACTGCTCAGTTGTTTCTCCTGCTTCAATCCTACTTCTCAGATCACTGTCTTAAAGGGATGGTTCACCCAAAAATGAAAATTCTGTCATTGATTACTCACCCTCATGTTGTTCCAATCTCTTAAGACTTTTGATCATTCTCGGAACACAATTGAAGATATTTTTAATTAAATCCAAGAGGTTTCTGTTCCTCCATTGACAGCCTAAGCAACTTTCACTTCGAAGGTCTTATGGGTTTGGAATGACATGAGGGTAAGTAATTAATGACAGAATTTTCATTTTTGGGTGAACTATCCCTTTAAGTGCTAAAATGGTCTTCTGAATATGTTAATACTAGGTTATCTGTGTTCCAAATCTAAGTGTACACTTTTCTTTTGACGTCACTCCTTTTTGTTTGCCTCCACCAAGACTCTATAAACATTAATCTTTTATCGGTTTAGAGCATCTTGTGGTGAATTATGCAATGTGCAGTCCAATTCTCCCCAGGCGGCTTCACCTTGCCTGAATGGATGACATCTCAAACTGGCCCCACTTGTCATCTACTGAGAAGCAGAAAGTAGTGTGTATGTGTGTGTGTGTGTGTGTGTGTGTGTGTGTAAGATATTTATCTAGAATCACAGACCACTTTAGTGACATTGAGAAAGCAGCAGTTCTAATCGTGACAAATTTATTAATAAGTATTAACGCTATTTCAGTTCAGCTGGACAATATTACGGTATGTGTTTATACCACATAAAACAAATTTTATTATTTATTTTCAAATAAAACATTAATATCAATTTTACTGTAATATTACAAAATTAATATCTAAATATTACCTTAAAACGATGATTTACTGAAAATTTCAGTAAATGCACCCATTCACTGCAGAGCATCCTTTGGTGAGTAAGTGATGGTAATGCTAAATTTCTCCAAATCTGTTCCAATGAAGAAACAAACTCGTCTACATCTTAGATGGTCAATTTTAAGCAAATTTTAATTTTTGGGTGAATTATTACTTTAAGTTTTATTTGAATCATTTATTAAGTATTCATTTAAATGTAAAACCGAGAAATGTTTTAAACAGATGATCTCTTTTGGAGACCTGTTTACAGTGATTGTTCTGTGTTGCAATCCTATAGGTACCTGAACCAACTCTTACTGCTCTCTCGCTGGACTCACTGGAGAGAGTGGCAGAGGTACATCTGTACCTTTAACAGCTGATTTATCCTACCACAGTGTTGTAAGAAACCCTCCTGGAGATTTTTCCACCTGCTGCTATCAGACAACAATGCTTCCTTGTCTTCTTCCTCATCCTGCTGTGCGCAACTGCTCATAACCTCTGACTGTTGTCCTCATCAGGAGTGACTTTAATGCATTTGTTTTCCTCACTCATGAACCCATTTAACCTGAATCAAACAAAAACACAAAGATCCAAAGTTTGGGGTTAGTAAGAGTTTTTTAAATGTTTATGAAAGAATTCTCTTTTGTTCAATTAGGTTGTATGTATTTGATCAAAACTACAATTTAAAATAACTTTTCTATTTTAATATATTTTAAAATGGAATGCATTCATGAGACAACAAAGCTGAATTTTCAGCAGCCTTTATTCCAGTCTTCGTTGTCACATGATCCTTCAGAAATCTTTTTAATATGCTAATTTGGTGAAAGAAACATTTTTTCTCATTATCAATGTTGGAAACATTTGTGCTGCTTATTATTTATTTATTTGGATAAATATATAGTTTAAAAGAGCAGCATTTATTTGAAATAGAAATATAACATTATAAATGTTAATACAAATTAATATAAATGCCTAATGTCACCTTTAATGCATCCCTGCTGAATCAATTTAATGCATCCCTGCTGAATTAAAAATAAATAAATAAAAAAGAATTTCAAACTGACCACAAATATTTGAATGGTATATAAAAATAAGGACGATCAATTTATTTAATATAATTCATTTTAAGAAAACATCTGAAAAACAGTGAGATGTGACACAACTGCAAACAGTGACTATCTACGACGAGACATATTGTCGACAGACGAGTTTTTTCATCATATGGCTTCAGACGACTTTGAATAAAGTGCACAAATTTTAAGGATAACTTTAATGATCCTTTTTTTTATTTTGGTGAACTATCCCTTTAATATATCAAAAACACTCTCCCTTGATCTTTATTTCTGTTCATTTCTGTGCTTCTGGACAACAGCCTACTTAATTTCCCTTGGACTGCTGCATTAAAGCATGATGATCCTGATATCATCTACACAATTTCACTCCACTATATCTCAGCCCAAATTCTCTCAATTAACAGACCAATTTCCATTAAGAGCTTTGAGAATTTCAGACTAGCTTCTCATTAGATAAAACGTCTACAGCCATAAACCAAAAGTGTAGGTCACAGTCATATAACCTTACACAGAGACACAAGAAATTATCAAATTTAAAAAAGCCTGAAGTTCTCTTTTTTTTACTGTGTCTGTGAGATTGAAGTGAATGTGAAAACGTGAGAGGTGCTAGAGCATGGGTTTTGAGGCTTAAGGAATTGCACAGCAGCAAAATGGCATTGTCCTGTGAATTAGCTTTGGCTGACTGATCCTGTTTAAGATCTGTTGTTAATTAAAGGTGTGGAAGGGTTCCGTACCAGTTTCTCACTGCATCCATCACTCACCCAACTCCAAGAATAGGAAAGAACAGGGCGAGAAAATCCCTCCTGAAGAGCTAAAGAGAGACAGAACAGATTTTTAAAAAGAGTCTCCTTGTTCTCACATTTATCGAGCTGTTTTATAGTCAAATGAAACAGCACTACTCTTCTCCAAAAAAAAGAGTAATCACTAATGAGGTATTTTTAATGTTTCACCTAGATGGCAGTGAGCTAAATGGAGACTTACTTAAAAATAGTTAATCCAAAAATGAAAATTCTATCATTGTTTACTCATGCTATTCCAAGCTTGTATCTAGTAGAACACAATAACAGTGTAGCAAAAATGTTTATGCTGCATTCATTTTTGCCATTTAATTAAAGTGAACAGGGACAGGAGCTGTTAAAAATGGCAAAGCTCCAAAAATGACAAAAAGTTTTAATAACGTAAAGCCTTAATGACTTGTTTTTTAACATTTGTTTCTATTTAGCAAGTATGCATCAAATTGATCAAGACTTTTCCATTGTTACAAAAAAAAATTATATTTCAAATAAAATTGTTCTTTTGAGCTTTATATTTATCAAAGAATCCCGAAAAAATGGTTTCCGCAAAAATATTAAGCAGCACAAGTGCTTTCAACATTGATTAAAAACAAGAAATGATGCATGATCATCAGCATATTAGAATGATTTCTGAAGGATCATGTTAACGCGTGACTGAAGATTGGCATAATGGCTGCTGAACATTCAGCTTTGCCACAGGAATGAATTGCATTTCAAAACATATTAAAAATAGAAAACAGTTGTACTAACATTTTTAATATTACTGCTTTCACTTTTTAAATCAGAAAATGGAGCCTTGGTGAGAGAAAATCAATTCCAATTGAATGATTTTATATATACAAATTATATTAAATATCAAGTGAGTTCAACTGAACAGTGTCTCATTTTCCAAGGCAAATCAATCAGCAGGTTTTACAGAAAGGGGTTAAAAATAAACTCAGAATCTCCTGCTACATTCATCAAAGGCCAAAGGTACGCAGATGAGGAAGAAGTCAATGAAGGAGATTAGAGACTCGAAATGAAGTGAGCAAAGAGAGGAAACAATTATTACCATACCACATCAAACACTGTTCCTCCCATCAGAGCTAAACGGTAGATGTGTCTACTTGCTGAATTTAGTGCCACCATATGGTTGCCGTTTCAAGTCTGCAAGTTCATCTCATCTGGATTATTCTCATATTCAAAGCTATCAGATTGTTTCATGTGGAACTGATTCGTTGAGTCTGTTGAAATTGCAGGATGTCTTTCATGTGAAATATGCTAGCTTTTGAAGTTTTCTTGTGTGTTGGGAATAGTAGATCAGC
>JAFVLL020017737.1:0-10663 GCA_021397915.2 Tor tambroides | reverse complement strand
GAATGAATTCATATGATGTGATTTTTATGTATGATTCAAAAAAATAAACGTGAAGGTCCACCCCACAAAATGTATGAATGAGATTGTACAAATTCATAAGATTTAGCCAACATTTCACCAAATGTCAAGTAACTGCCATGAGAGTGTTGACAATGCTGAACTAATTCATTACCAGCTTTGCTCTTATTTTCTGATTTCCACTTTCATATTAATATGTTCAGAGATGCTAGTCATTTTTTTTTAATGTTTAAAGGTTTCAAATAGAACAAGCAATGTGCAGCTGGAAATAATATGGAGAATAGGAGAAAGTTAGAAAAATGCATTCATGGTTTATTTCGATGTATAAGGTTTGATGTGTTTGTTTTTTTTAGTTTTGTTTTCAGGTTATTGTATGGAGTGATTTTCCTGCTGAACGAAGCCTAGACCAGCCAATCTGGTTGAGCTGGCGACCTTGAATAACCACTGATGTGTAACCTATATTATGTTCTGAGTGTATGAAAATGCTCAAAACATAATGTATATCCCTGCTGAAAAAAACAGCTAAAACCAACCTAAGGTGGTTGGCTGGTCTTGGTTGGTTTAAGCTGGAAGTAACTGGTTTTAGCTGGTTTCCCAGCCTCACTGAACGAGCTAATCTTCCAGCCTGGCCAAGTTGGTTGGTCAGCCTAACCAGGTAAATAAGTCGACAAAACCCCTCTAACACCAGCCTGTTGACCAGCTATGACCAGCCAACCATGGTAACCACAAATTAACCATGGTTTTGCTACACTAACCATACTTTAACCATGGTATTTGTAGTAAAACTGTGGCTATACAAATTGGTAAACATATGCCAAAAAACATGGTTGATTAAAGGCAGCTTAGGCAGGGTTTAGCTGTTTTTGTTGCTGTTATAGGGAATCATGAAAATGATTTTTATGCTGTTTTGTTAGTCCCCAACATAGATACACTGTCAAACTCATTTACCAACAACAACCAAACTATTCCAGGCAGTGACACAGCAATACTGCCTATCTATCAGATTTATCCTCAGGAATTCACATGAATTTTAGGATTAGATTCCGGCAGCTATAAGTAAACAAAGTGATATTGATGCTAGCAAAGTATTAATATAGTTAATTTTTATGAAAGGTGTTCATTTAAATGTTTTACTTTTAAAAACACCTTATAACAAACGCAAACTACTCATTGAAACTGAGTGTGTTCACTACATAGCAGGTTCTTAGCTTGCTAACTAACCAAACGGCTAACAATACTACAATAATCACGATAATGCAACAAATAATAGTGTTTATAAAACTGCAAGCATTAATTCAAGCATTGCAATTCATATAATCGGTCTTCATCTTTTAAGCTAGTTATCAACCAAATGATAAGTTTTGGTTTTCGGAAGTGAGTCAGCTAAGTTAGCATGCTAACAGTCTTTGCGGCTGCACCAAATGCTATGCAGCTCTGAATATTAAATGAAACTATGGAAGGCGGCACAAGCGACCACAAACAGATCTACAGAGATGACATACAACAACACAAGCTAATTGTCATATTTAATACTGTATGTTCTTCATTTATATAGTGTTCAGGCTTAAAAGGGATGTGCATTCACCAGGATGGCCGAGTGGTTAAGGCGTTGGACTTAAGATCCAATGGACATATGTCCGCGTGGGTTCGAACCCCACTCCTGGTAATGAGTTTGCACTTTTATGTCTATTATGTTAGGATCGAAGATAAACGTGCACAACTGCAGTACATCACGTCAAATGATAAAATCTAACGCTGCACGGAGAAAAAAAAAAAAAAGATTTGCTCGTTGAATGCAATACTCCCAGTATGTAAAAATGTTGATCAGCTCTGGATAGATGAAGGAAGATGAAGCGACCCACCAGCACGAATGACATAAAGTCCATAAAGTAGGACACAGGAGGACACACACTTGCCAGATGAAAAAAAACTAATAAGGAAAACTTAAAAAATGACTCGATATGGTGTTAAATGGGTGGTCTTATACTGCCTCCTACTGGTAAATGAAAGCTAACTTCTGTTAAATAATTCAAGATAAAACAATATGTTTGACCAAAGGTTGAATTTTTTTAAAATAAGATTCAGCACCTGTGTAGGCATACAATGCTGCATCTTCTTTGGTCTCTAATTATTTATATATGGCTTCTGAAATATATTCTATTTTTATATAGGCTACAGTTTACTGGAGTCATGGCTGTAACAGTACATTTTTATATTAAGTTGGAAAGTTGTTTAATCTGCATTATATTTGCATATTTTATATATATATATATATATAATAAAAAATAATTAAATAAAATACACATGGTTATTGCATTTGAATTTCTTTTCAGTCTATCCTCCATCCAAATAAATGTTAACAACATTTAGACCGGCTCAGATCCTTCAACACACAAGTCATGCTCACTCAAATTAAGATCTGGGGAATCTGAAGACCAACGCACCATCCCGAATTCTTTGTCATGTTCCTCAAACCATCCCTGAACAAGTTTTGCAGTGTGGCAGGGTGCATTATCCTGCTGTGAAGGGGAGGATGAGGTCTGCAACAGTCTTAAGTGTCACAGTAACATCCACATGAATGCAGGATCCAAGGTTTCCCAGCAGAACATTGGCCAGAGCATCACACTGCCTCTTCCCAGAGTGCATCCTGCTCCCATCTCTTCATCAGGCAAAATATTCTGCTGCTGCAGGGTCCAGTTCTGACACTCACTTTGGCCATTGTAGGCGCTTTTGGTGATGGACACTCTGAAGGTCTGATACGGAGCAAACTGCAATGCATCTATCATGGCCAGCATTACGTTTTTCAGCAATCTGAGCTACAGTAGCTCTTCTCTGTGATCGGACCAGACGGAATAGCCTATGCTCCCCACGAAGTGCATCAATAATGAGCATTGGGTGTTCATGAACATGTCACCGGTTCGGTGGATACTAACCACTGCATACCTGAAACACCCTGCAAGACTTGCCATTTTGGAGATGCTCTGACCCAGACATCTAACCATCACTATCTGGCCCCTGTCAAAGTAACTCAGAACTTTTCCCTTTCAGTTGAAGAACTAACTGTTCACTTGCTGCCTAATAAAGCTGACCGTTTGACAGGTGCAATATAACGATATAATCACTAAACAACTAAATAACGATACCCCCGGTTTCACAGACAAGGCTTAAGGCTAGTCCTAGACTAAAATGCATGTTTGAGCTGTCTCAACTATAGGAATATCTTGCTCTGACATATCTTAAAACATGCCAGTCACATTGTTCTGTCTCAAGATGCACACCTGTAACGTTTTCTTCTAAGGCATTTTTATAAAATCTCCTTAAATGTTTTAATTTAACTAAGGCCTAGTCCTGGCTTAAGCTAAGCCCCGTCTGTGAAACCGGGCCTATAACAACTAAAACCAGCCTAAGCTGGTTGGCTGGTCTTAGCTGGTTTTAGCTGGTCTCAGTTAAAGTGGTCAAATCCCCTCTAAAACCATCCTGCAAACCAGCTATGACTAGCTATGACCAGCTAAAACCAGAAAACCAGCTTTTTTAGGTCAATCACTGAATATCCTGTTCAGATATATTGTAGTCTATATAAAACACATTAAACCTAAAAACATAGAGGTGGACAGTAGTGAAGTATTTTCACTTTACTCAAGTAAATTGTAAAAGAGTGTTTTTCTTTGGAAAACTTTTACTTCACTACATTCCAAATCCAAAGCATAATGTCATACTTTTTACTGCACTACATTTCATAAATATATTTTTAAGAACATTAAGAATATAGTACTTTCTTGTACTTGAGTAAAAGTATTTCTAATGTATTAAATTATATTTAGCCTAATATGAAATGTAGCGCAGTAAAAAGTAGCCTACAACACTGAAAAAAATTATACTCATTTTTTTAGTATAATATTCTAAAAAAATGTATATGAAAAAAATTATACTAATTTTTTTTTTAGTATAATATTCTAAAAAAATATATGAAAAAAAAAATATGCTAATTTTTTTTAAGGTAAGTGGTTGCTAACAATTTATTTTAGCTACATTTACACACATTTAGTTGAAAGTTAGTCAACTAAGGCCTGGTTTCACAGACAGGGCTTAGTCTAAACCAGGATTAGGCCATAGTTCAATTAAGACATTTAAGTAATTTTTATAAACTTGCTTAGAAAAAACAAACAAACAACAACAACAACAAAAAAAACATTACTGGTGTGCATCTTGAGACAAAACAAAAGCACTGATATATTTTAAGATCAGTCAGTGCAGGTTTCTTTCAGTTTAAACAGCTTAGACTTACATTTTAGTCTAGGACTAGGTTTAAGCCTTGTCTGTGAAACCGGGGGTAAACTTGTTTATTTAAATGTGGCTGAAATAAATTGATTGCAACCACTTTAAAAAAACAACAACAACAAATTAGTAGGCTAAATTCAATAAATCTTTTTTTTTTCAGTGAATATTACACGCTAACTGAGACTTGTTATAGCGCTTGCATATCATTACTCTTTTGTTGATTTTGATTGCTTCCATTAGTCCTCATTTGGATAAAAGCGTCTACTAAATGACTAAATGTAAATGTAATAGGCTATTAAGCTTTGGAATGCTGTGAAGTAAAAGTTCGCAAAAAGAAAAACAATCTGATAAAGTACTTGAAAATGACTTTTAAAGCAGAGTAAAAATACTTCACTACTGTCCGCCTCTGCATACTCAATACTCAAGCCAACAAAACAGTGTTAAGTTTATAAAAGTAGTATATTCCAGAAGGGGACGCGCACGTCCTTCAAACCAGCGCGAGCGTCTCCAGCGCGCGTCGTGAGGTCACGCGTCCATCATTCCCGCGGCGAGTGGGCGGAGCTGGGAAGCGCTGTAACTCTTCTTTTGTTATTCATGAGCAAAGGAAACTTTGCGGCAGAGCTGAAACGCTCCGGGAGCGCCAAAACAATCGAGTTGGATAACTTTGATGTTTGCTGCATGGAGCTGTGAATCTCCCGTCAACGCGTTGAGCAGAGATCTGGAGCATTAGACGAGCTGGCAGCTGCTTGTTGTGAAGTGTGGAGCGCTGAACATGCCATAAGAAGAGCCAATGATTCATTATTCACTCAATGATATAAAGGCACTGTACTGCATTGAGAGATTCAGCACGCGCAGGTGAGAGCTGCTGCTTTTAAAATCGCACTTACACATGTTTGCAAAACTTTGCTGTGTTTGTTGAATTATGAGCGCCTGAACCCGACTGACCAAAGTAACTAAACAAGTTAAACTAAATAAATAAGCAAACAGATGAATGAAGGCTATGCATCTGTGAAACGCGGAGTGCTATTTGGTTTCTCTGATGGTCTATCTGACTCATAATTAGGCTACTCGAAGTTAGTTTTGATGCATGTATTATAAGAAACTCAAACAAACTTGAACTGATCTTGGATTGCAAGAGTTAGTTAAAGCTGTGGTTGAAGTTAGTAAAAGATAGGGTAGATTGGGTTTAGTAAGGGTCACATCTAGAGCTGGTTAGGTTAGTTAAAGTTAGGTTTAGTTAGAGTTAGGCTTGGCTAGGTTTAAGTAGGGTTTGGGTCATTGTTAAGGTTGTTTGGGATTAGAGTCATTTATCCCAATTAATGACTATTAGGGTCAGTGTTATGGTTTTTTGAGGTTAGTTTGAGTTGCAGACACTTTGGCGAATTTGGCAGGTAAGATGGCCATGTGTTTCAACTCACAATTTGCCTCTAAAAATGGCATTTTTTTCTTTTTTTATCCAGAACACACTAGTTTAATCTAGTTTTTATAAGCATGCATGTGCATGCATTCTTGCATGAAGTTTTTTTGTTCAAGTCTTTTTTTGTGAGATGGAAGCTGAGAAAATGGAAGCACAAAGTTTTCTTTGCAGGAATCTAAAGTTAGATGCTTACGTCATTCACTTTTGCTGCATGCCAACACATTTGCTTATAAAGCTGAAGCCTTTAACGGACAAGACATGCTGTGAATTATTATCAGAGGGGGCTGTGTTTCTATTCTCTCCAGCGACTCTCGACATTCCTGCTCATTACTAATCGATGACATCATCACCCAGCCGTCGTGTCCATCAGCTGCTGAAGTGCTGCTTTGAGAGGTCTGGTGTTGGTGGACCTTATCAGTGAGCGTGTTTGAGGGCAGGAATGTGGGGGGAGCTACAGAATGAATGCATGGTCACCTGTTTGGCTGGGTGACAGCTCCTGTTACAACTTGTCCTCCACACACACACACACAAAGGACCTGGTTTTTCTCGTGTGGTAATTGGTCCCACCCTCGTACTGATGGTGTTCTTTAGTAAGGCTGCTAAATGTGGTGATAACATCTTACTCCTGATTGTGCATCTGCCTGTGTAAGGCCAATGTTTTTACATGCCCTGTTGATCTCACCTTAGATTTCCCTGATCCAGGTCAATTTTGACATCTCGAACTCTTGGCAGCCTCTCAGCACCCATACTTTATTTCTGAATGCAGCGAGCCATCTGATGGACCAGAACATGTTTGAATAATCATCTAATACTGTAACTTTTGAAATAATGATGAGCTATGAAATGGACTTTGATTAATTTGTTCCATGGGTAGCACCCTCTGCAAGAAAACATCTGTTATTTGCAGCATCACAAATAGGTTTGAATTGCATTGTTAATCTGAAAAGTTTTGGAGTTGAAAACAAAATCAGAATTAGATTTATGCTATATTCCCGTCATGTTGGAAGTTGCAAGTTCACATAAGTAAGACTTCACCCACTTGACTGTTGTGATGCCATGTTAAAAAACAGATTCAAATCAAAACTTAGAATTAGAATCAAATTTAGAATCTGAATTTAAAGTGCGAATATGGAATTAGTGGTGATAGAAGTAATGGAATTAGTATAGAATTAGAATTAGAAATGATGAGATCAGGATTTTGATCAGTAAAAGAGTTGCGATTCAAATCAGAATCAATGTTATAGAATGAGAAATAGAATTGGTGTGAATCAGAATTACCATCAGAGTTCTAAGCCGAAAGTTCTAATCTGATTCTACTTATGATGTAATTTAAATTCTAAATTAGAATGATAAATAGAATTGGTGAGAATCAGAAATAGAATGAAAAAGTTATAATCAGAATTTAAATCAAATTAGAATCAGAATGATAAGAAATAGAACTTTGAGGATCAGAATTTGAATCAGTATAAAAATTACATTTGAAATCAGGAAGAATGAGAATTAGATATTATAAATGAATTTATCTTATAATCAGAATTTAAGTTGGCATCAGAGATAGAATCAAAATTAGAGGCAAAAAGTAATACCTTAAAGTACATCAGAAATTAAATTAGAATTGGTGAGAATCAGAATTTGAATCAGTGTAATAATGATGATTCAAATTAGAATATAGGTTGGCTTCAGAATTAGAATCAGAATGTTCTAATCAGAATTTTAATGATATCAGAAATGTAATCAGAAGTAGAGTCTGAATTTAAGTCAGTATTAAAATTGCACTTCAATTCAGAATGGAATGATTTGAAGTAAAGAATGAAACTGAGAGCTCGAAGTAGTTTATATTTAAACAAAACTGTTTTTCCAATGACAAGATCTTGTCATTGCTTGTTTTATTTATCTTGGGACTGAATTTGTAATGCAGTAGAATTCAACAACAGCTCCCTCCTGGCTCACTCCACATCAGTCCACATTCACTCAGAGCCATAACATCCCTGCAGTTTACCGTGTGAGCAGCCCGGCAGTTCTCCACAGAGCAGCTTGCTGGATTGCTGCACAGATTCTCAGATTATCTTCACACCTCTTCCTGCTTTCTGAATGACCTAAAGGAGTTTATACGCCCATGTTGAAACAGTTTCAAACGGCATGGCCTCTCCCTGCACTGCACTTCCCAGCTCTCCCACAACGTTTTGCAGTTGTTGGAAAAAGTAAGGTCACATGGTTGCCCCCCTCTCTTGTGGTCTGTGTAAATGTTTCCGAGAGCAACATGCACTGTGTAAGACAGTAAGAGGATATTCTGCATTCATGGAATGGCCTACTACATTTTCTGAATTGGACTGGAAACCAAATTTGGCTTTTCTGAGTTGATGACTGGATGCTACCTTCTGAATTAAACATGTAACATAATGAGGCCATGTGTGAGCGATATATGAGAATTGCATTTCAGAGAGCTCAGTCTGATGGGATGATGTGCTCAATTGCAGGGATTTGCAGTGGGCTGTATATGTAAAAGAGAGCCGGATTTCTACTTCAGCGTGTCAGACGTACCCGTGACTCCTGAGAAGGAAGATGGCTACCGTGGGCACAGTGTCAGAGGCCTCTGAGGCCGGAGACAGCAGTGAATTCACTGACATCATCAAATGGAGATCAGGTAAGCTTGAGATGATATGCATTGCATCACAAGTGTTGAGCTGCTTTCTTGATGTTTCAAGGTTTGTTGGAAGTAGGGTGTCATTTTAGATTCTGACATTTAACTTTTAAGTTTGGCATTTTTTGACACTTTTTTTTTTTTTTAATATGGATTGACGAGAGAGGACAGAGGATCACTCGGTCAGGGATCAGAGAGTGTTGCATGCAGGATTTGAACCCGTGTCACCTACATGAGTATCTTGATGTGTTGAGCAATACTACACGCCTGAGTCCCCACTCTTATTTCAGTATGATGCTGACAGAACTGGTGTCATAGATTAACTATCTTTGGTTAAAATCAGTTGCTTCAGTTTATGTGTGTTGTGTTGTACAGCAGTAAGGCAAGGTCGGGCCTTTACCGTTGAGCCGATTGGTTGTTTTAATTAAAAGGTGGTGGGACTTCTTATTTCTCCAAGTGGTCTGTTTCCTGCTCCTTGTTCTGTCTGTTGTTGGAGGAATGGCCAAGTTTGGGGTCAATAAGATGTTTTAATGTTTGTGGCAGAATCTCCAAGGATGCATTTATCTGAATGGAAAAATGCAGCAAAAACAGTAATACTGGTTGTTATAAAATATCTTTTATATTTGATCGTATTTTAAAATATAATTTTATGCAAAGCTGAATTTTCTGTATCATTGCTCCAGTCTTCAGTGTCACATGATCCTTCAGAAATCATAATAATATGCTGATTTGCTGCTCAAGAAACATTTCTGATTATTATCAATGTTGAAAACAGTTGTGCTGCTTCATAATTTTGTGGAAACCCTGAGACATTTTTTCCCCGGATTCTTTGATGCATAAAAAGATCAAAAGAACAGCATTTATGTGAAACAAAAATCTTTTGTAACATTTTGAACCATTTAATGCACACTTGCTGAATAAAAAATATTTTTTAAATAATAAATCTTATCGACCCCAAACATTTTAACAGTAGTGTACATTGTCCTATTTTTGCAGACAGCTAGGTTCATATGTATTTAATAAAATATGAGAAGCTTTTCATTCATTAAGGACAACATTTAGTCTCATAAAAAGTCGCAGGGGTATAATATAAATTTACATCCTGTAATTCCCCGAATGCTCCCAAAAACATTTTGAATACTGGAGTATTGCTAGAATTAACATTTTTGAGACAAGATGGCACAGTAAAATGTTCAATGCAGCTGCGTACACTGACCCAAAAAGTATTTAGACACTTCTGAATCTCACTGCATTACAAAAAATATCAACTTGTGTCTTTAACCCTTCAAGCAGAACCTTTCATAAAAGGATGATTTTCAGATGGGTTTTAAATGCCAAAGCATCATATGCTGCTCAGTATTACACTTTCTGATCGTCAAACATTAGTAGAACACGTTCAATGGTAATTTGCTTTACCAGTACCATTTTGTCAAGTTTTTGGAAGTTTACATTACCGTAGTTGACCACAAAGCTACAAAAATAGGCTAATGTTGACTGTCATGGGCCTCAGTTGAGCTTGGTGATATAAACAGGCAGACTGGGACCAAACCTAAACTTTGACCTCATTTACTTCACTTCCACACGCTAAATTAGTGTTTGCCAATGGAGATTAACAGTGACATGAACTGTGAGTAGATGGAGTTAAACTATACATCACAGCATTTTAGATTTCAACATTCACTTGTGTGAATGTAAATGCTTGTGTAGCTGTGCAGGATCTGATTATGCAGAGTGTGATCTTAAAGAAGCTGTTCAAAAATAAAGGTAATTGCGACTATCTCACAGTTCTGACTTTTTTCTCGGGATTGTGTGATAGAAACTCTCAATTGTGAATTACAAAGTCAGAATTGCGAGTAATTCTGAGAAACTCAGAACTGGACGTTTATTTACTTAAGTTTACTTTTTATTTATATTACTAGAGTTTATATCTCAATTCTGCGAAAAGAAGACAGAATTACAAGAAAAAATTAAGAATTGCATGATAAACTCATAATTGCGAGAAAGTCAGAATTGCGAGATACGAACTCTCAAATTGAGAGAAAAAGTGACTTCTCACAATTCTGAATTTATATTCTGCAGTTCTGATTTTATAACTAGTAGTTGTGAGGGAAAAAGTCAGAATTGCAAGATTTAAACTCTCAATGGAGAGAAAGTCAGAATTGTGAGATATAAACTCTCAATTGAGAGAAAGTCAGAATTGTGAGATATAAACTCTCAATTGAGAGAAAGTCAGAATTGCGAGATTTAAACTTTCAATGGAGAGAAAGTCAGAATTGTGAGATATAAACTCTCAATTGAGAGAAAGTCAG
>JAFVLL020017735.1:32500-150815 GCA_021397915.2 Tor tambroides | reverse complement strand
AATATGTGATTGCTCATTGGTAATTTATGTTCATTCATAATTAATATTTCATATTTATTAGTAAAATATATTAGTATATGTAGACATTAACATTTTACAATCAATTTGTTAAATGTTATGTAAAATTTTTAAATATGTGATTGCTCATTGGTAATTTATGTTCATTCATAATTAATATTTCATATTTATTAGTAAAATATATTAGTATATGTAGACATTAACATTTACCTACAGTATAATAATATGTTGTAAAAAATAGTTAATTGTTAGTTCATAATACCTAATGCATTAACTCAAGTATATTGTTATTTTATATTTATAGTTACAGCTATTGTTATTTTTATATTTTATATTTTTCATTTTTATTTTTTTATTTCATGTGTTATATTTTTCGGCTGTAAATGTGTGTAATGTTTTTGTGCATTTTTCAGTGAATCATTCTGGTTATTCATCCACTATAGCATGGTATATATAGCAAGGAAAATATGAAATAAAACATTTCTGTAAAAAAAAAAAAAAAAAATTATATCAAGGTATACTGAAATCTCAGTACCTTTGAAGTTTGGTCGTATTCGTGAATCATAGGTCATCATCAAGCGGTTCAGTATGTTGCTGGTTGAGTTGGCTGGGACTCTGTCCAAGTCTTCTGCTGATAACTGACTGGCAATGTCAAAACAGACACACGCACATTATGCTGGCAGTACATCCCTTATCAAAGTCATACTAGGACATAACTTGCCCTGGCAAATAGTCAAAGCCCTCTCAGATTCAAGAACTATTCAACACATCATTCCTGTGGAATAATGTCTGCTATCAGAAAACACAGTAAAAAGCACAGACACTTATTCATGCTTAGTCATATAGATTTGGACCACTGGCCCTGTCTATGGTCTGATGCCAGTTTAACTGGCTCTGTTAGTATGCATCAGAGAGTGTTGACAAGGACACAGCTGGTCCTGGACCAGTGCTAACAGAACCATCCAGTCTGGCAGGCTCCAAAATTTATCGCCAGACTTTCACTCTGCTTTACAGCACTGCAATTCTTCATGACTGACATCCATGCATCCTTGGCAACCTTAAATGATAATGGAATCAAAGCACATATATGTGTGTAACTGCCTGGGAGACTTACGAGGGACAGATGACTTGCTTGCCCTTTTTCCCCTTCTTGGGTTTTCCTCCTTCTTTGGCAGTGCTCTCTGCAGAGAACTGTACCAACAGCAACAACAAGATCAGCCCTTTGAGAACCATGACTGCACACCTGCAACTCACACAGACACATTAGTCAGCAAAAATACTTTTGAATGTAACACTGCTGTTAATTTAACTATCACACGAATGCCACCAAAACATATAAACCCTCAGGTCAGATCTGGAATAAAGGAATGTGAAGATATTTATTCATTTGTTTGTTTGTTTGTTCACCCAATAATGAAAATTAGCTGAAAATGTACTCACCCTCAGGCCATCAAAGATTTAGATGAGTTTGTTTCTTCATTGGAACAGATTTGAAAAAAATTATCATTACAGTACATCACTTGCTCACCAATGGATCCTCTGCAGTGAATGGGTGCCTTCAGAATGAGAGTCAAAACAGCTAATAAAAACATCAAAATATGACTCCAGTTCATCAATTATCATCTTGTAAAGTGAAAAGCTGCTTGTTTGTGAGAAACAGATCCATCAATAGGGCTTTTTTAACTTGTCACTTCTAGCCAGAATATGAGTCCATAATCCATAGTAACACTTCCTTTAGTGAAAATATCCATCCCACTTACATCAAGATGGATAGAGGATATTTTAGAAGCAATGGTTAAAATAGTCTTAATGAATTTTTTTTTGTTTCTATAAACATGCAGCTTTTCTCTTTACAAGATGTTAATTGATGGACTGGAGTCATTTGGTTTTCTTATGGATTATTGTGATGTTTTTATCAGCTGTTTGAACTCTCATTCTGACGGCACCCATTCACTGCAGAGGATTCATTAGTAAGCAAGTGATGTAATGCTCAAATTTTTCCAAATCTGTGCTGATGAACAAATAAACTCATCTACATCTTGGATGGCCTGAGGGTGAGTACATTTTTAGCAAATTTTCATTTTAAATGAACTCTTCCTTCATTCATTTCATTTGAACAAGTTACTCCTTAACAGATATTGATTTCACCAATCATATATGATGTACAAAATATCAATGCATGTTTTTAAAGGTGGAAATGTAACATCATAGCAGGGTAAAATAGAAAGTGGGGGACAAGACAAATTCAGAAATTTCTCAGAAAGATTAAAAAAAAAAAAGTTACACTTTTAGGTGTCATTGTTACAATGTAATTATATATTTAAGTACTGAGTAAGAAAAGACAAATTCAGAAATTTCTCAGAAAGATAAAAAAAACAGCTACACTTTATTTTAAGGTGTCCTTGTTACAATGTAATTACATATTTAAGTACTGAGTAATATTAATTGACTACATGTACTTACTACATGGTAAGGGTTAGAATTAGGGTTTGGCTTAAGGTTACTTGCATGTAATTATGCATTATTAATTGCTATTATAATAGTGAGTACATGTAACGTGTAACAAGGACACCTTAAAATAAAGTGTTACCAAACTTATGGCTATGCTGCATTATATTTCTTCTACAAATATAGTCTCTTTCATATAGAACTCCAAGGCTAGTTGTTGAGCTATACTGAACATTTCGACTGTGATTTCCCAGGAAAACAGAAACAGTTCACTGAACACATGTTCACCTGGGGGCATGTTGTCAGTTTTTATAGTCTTGGTTGTCACAATGAAACATTAAAATGTTCATTATAGGCTTTTGAGCTTCAGACAGACAGAGAGACAGACAGAGAGACAGACAGACAGATAGATAGTAAAACAGTTTAGAAAGAAAACAGTTAATAAAAATGCAAATTGGATATCAACTTGTTTTGGCAAAAACATATTGTATAAATGTACTAAGACATAAAAAAAATCCATCGTCTTTATAGATATAGCCTACTGTAGGTAGTTGACTCTAGTTTGAATACACGCTAGCGTAACAGCTATAGCAAACATAAATGACTTACAGTTTGGAGGACAGAACTCACAAAATTATCTCAATGTATGAATTAGTTTTTAACTACATCGGCTACATATAGGCCTATATTAAAGTGTTTGGTTTAGATGAGTATCATCAGAGAAATGTGTCCTGCTTAAACCCATTGACACAGTCTGTTACAAAACCCCTGGAACAGCTTGATACTCGCTTGATCAGACCTTGAGAATAATGTGCAGATTAATTAACGCTAATAAGAGCTCTCGCTCCAGCGGCGGACTGAAAAACACCCGGGACCGAATCCAGCGCTAGAGATCCGCCGTGGAAACACGAGAGAACACTCATCACACCGTTAAACACTCTTCTAGTCCTCTCGGCGCAGACGTACACAACAAGATAAATAGACCCTCGCAATAACTCAGTCTGTGAACTTGGGAAATCATGTTGAACCGAAAAAAATCGCGCCAGTGAGATCATCTGCACATATGACAGTATAAAGACACGTAGCCTTACCTCATGAAGAAAACACAGCTGATGTCAGCGTCCCCCGCTCAAAGACGGTTCCAGCAAACACACGTCTGTCATTGTGTGTACATCCATACACCGGGCTCAGTTTCGGTGTGTGTGATGGATTGCGGTGCATGCACCTGTCCGGCTGCAGTGAAGCTGTTGCTGTGCTCTCGCGTGATGAAGCAAGCGCTGTCCCGCACCGGCGTCACTTTCTCCGCCTAGACTTAAGTTACGAAACCTGCTACAATACCATTAAGTGATTTTGAAGATATAAGGGACCTGTGTTATGCAAAATCAATAGTAGAAGAAATTAAAGCTGTGCAGCAGCACATACAAAGAATGAGTGAAAGCAGCCCACTCTGATTATATTAAACGAGAGAGGCTTAAGAATTCACGAGATGTTAGTGGTTTTGTGAACAGCTCCTCCTCACCTCGATTTGTCCTTTGTGTCACATTACATCACAGCCCTCTCTCTTAACAGATTTACACTGAGCCCACAGAACTAAATGAGGGCATGGGATGGGCTGTCTGTCTGTGTGTGTGTGTGTGTGTTTGTGAGAGAGAGAAAGTGGCAGGAAAAATAAATGATCCCATGTGAGAATGGGAATGAGAAAGAATAAGATTCAGATGAACAATATGAAGGTACCCTGAGAATAAGATGATAAATTAATGATATATTTCAATATAATTTATTTAAAAATATATGTCTGGTAAATGTATGTAAAAATATATAAGGCATACTGGTCAAATATAATTCATGTTATTCCCTCTATCTACATAGAAAAAAAGATAAATCTTATTTCAAAATATATCAAATACATGATTGATATATTATAAACAGCATAGACTGATAAAATATAATTTAATGCTTTTTTCATATATATATATATATATATATATATATATACACACGTGTGTGTGTGTGTGTGTGTATATACATACAAAGTGTCTCACAAAAGTGAGTACACCCCTCAAATTTCAGCAACAATTTTAGTACATCTTCTCAAGGGACAATACCGCACAAATGAAACTGGGATATATATTAGAGTAGTCAATGTGCAGCTTGTATAGAAGTACAGATTTACTGTCCTCTAAAAATAACTCAACATATAGCCATTGTTGTCCAAATAACTGGCAACAAAAATGAGTACACCCTAAGTGAACATTTCAAAACTGTGTCCAAAGTGTCAACATTTTGTAGGGGCATTCATTGTTATTCAGCACTGCCTTAATCCTCCTGGGCATGGAGCTCACCAGAGTTGCACAGGTTGCTGCTGGCATCCTCTTCCACTTCTTAAGTAATGACATCACGGAGCTGCTGGATGTTAGACACATGGTGCTTCTCCACCTTCCGCTTGAGGATGCCCCACAGGTGATCAGTAGGGTTCAGGTCTAGAGACAGACTTGGCCAGTCCATCACCTTCACCTTCAGCTTCATCATCACATCTTGGCAGTGTGTTTGGGGTGGTTGTTATGTTGGAAAACAGTTTCTGAAGGGAGAGCATCATGTTCTGCTTCAGAATGTCACAGTACATGTTGGAATCCATGTTTCCCTCAATGAACCGCAACTCCCCAGTACCAGCAGCACTCATGCAGCCCCAGACCATGATGCTACCACCACATGCTTGACTGTAGGCAAGACACAATTTTCTTGGTACTCCTCACCAGGGTGTCGCCACACATGCTGGACACCATCTGAGCCAAACAAGTTTATCTGAGTCTCATCAGACCACAGGACATGGTTCCAGTAATTCATGCTCTTGGACAGGTTATCTTCATTAAACTGTTTGCAGGCTTTTTGTGAGCCAGCTTCAGAAGAGGCTTCACTCTGTGATGACAGCCATGCAAACTGACTTGTTGCAGTGTGCAGCATATGGTCTGAGCACTGACAAGCTGACCTTCCACTTCTGCAACCTCTAAAGCAATGCTGGCAGCACTCATGCGTCTGTTTTTTGAAGCCATCTTCTGCACCTGATGCACAGCACGAGGACCTAACTTCTTTGATCGACCCTTGCGAGGCCTGTTCCGAGTGGAAGCAGTCTTGGAAAACCTCTGTATGACCCTGGCCACTGCACTGTAACTCAGTTTAAGGGTGTTACCGAACTTCTTTTAGCCTAGGCCATCTTTGTGGAGAGCAACAATTCTGATTCTCAAATCCTCAGAGAGTTCTTTGCCATGAGGTGCCATGTTAAACATCCAGTGGTCAGTATGAGAGAATCAGGAACTCAAAGCACCAAATTTTAACTGATCTAATACAAGATACATAAATTTGTATGGTCCTGCTTAAGCAGACAAAACATGAAGCATGACAACAGGACATGGCTTTGCATGGTTAAACGAAGTATAGCTGTTATCACTTAGGGTGTACTCACTTTGTTGCCAGCTTTTTTGACAATAATGGCTGTATGTTGAGTTATTTTCAGAGGACAGTAAATCTTCACTGCTATACAAGTTGCACATTGACTACTCTAAAATATATATATGTTTCATTTCTATTGTATTGTCCCTTGAAAAGACATACTAAAATGGTTGCTGAAATGTGAGGGGTGTACTCACTTTTGTGAGATACTGTATATATATACACACACATACTTTTACTTACTTTAATTTGTCATTTAGCAGACGCTTTACGACTTACAAATAAGAAAAAGTAACTAAAACTAAAAGTTAAAACTCTATAAACACTATATATACACACACATTTAAGAAAATAAAAAATTAAATAAAAATGACAAATGCATACATTTCAAAACTAAATATTTAAATGAAAACAAACAAACAAAAAAGCTAAAAACAATTCAAAATATTAAAACAACAAAAGGTATGAGTATAAATGCTTCTAACATAACACTAAGCCAAACACCAAAAAACAACTACATGTGTACAGCCACACACATATACATATATATATATATATATAAAAATAAATTCAATATATATATTATTTCATTTCCATGTAGTATGAAGTACTAAAATAACTCAAATTAAATAAAACTAAAACTTAATAAACAACCTATACAGACATAATAAAAAAACTAATAAAAAGACAACATTACTACAACTGTAACTAAAACTAAAATAGATAAATACAAATCAAACTACATTAGTTTATCAGTAATCCTAAAAAAATAACACTGAGCCAAACACACGTTTTAAAACAACAACAACTTACACATAGTAAGAAGCGGTTATAAAAACTGAAACAGAAGTGAAACAAGTAGTAGGAAAGAGGAGAAATAAAAAGCGATACTTATATCCTTTGAGTCCTAGAGTCGATGGTCTTTACACTCTTCAGTCTTCACACAAGGAGGCCTTCACGCGATGGCTGCCGCGGTAAACTAAGCTTTTTTTTATACCCATCTAACAAAATACTACTCCAATTCAGCTGAACACACTTTACTTTTAATCACAACAAATGGCCAAGCAAGCGCCCGACACTGACAAGGGACGCGATACAGTACGAGACCAAACGCGATTTCAGCAGGTCTCCACACAGTAAACAAAACAAGGGTTTACATATATATATACACATACATATACGAGCCCAGTACAAATACAGTGCAACTGGGAAATAAAACAATACAATCGTGTTTCAGAATTTGTGAAGCCATTCTGCTCACAGCGTGGCACAACGCCAGTATGCTGCAGAGGAGACACACAAACTCTTACTCTCGCTCACACACACACACACACACACACACACACACACACACACACACAGACACAGACACAGACACAGACACAGAGAGAGAGACTTGTGTCAGCTGTGGTAGTTTCACAGGTGAATTATGATTTAAAGGAAACAATTACAGTGAGTGACTATCATTCTTATAAAAGTGATCATTACACGTCATCCGCTCAGATGCTACAAAACAAGACAGATGCAATGCCAAATATGGGACACGCTTTCATGCCTTCTGCACATATACAACACACACACACACACACACACACACACACACACACACCATCTGTCCAGGGCTGACAGGAACACAATTCATCTTCTGCTCGGGCAAATTTGACAACTGCAAATGAAGAATGGAGCTCACTGTTTGGATACCATGTCCAAAGACAGAGCAAGGGTGTGTATTTTTAATCCACATTATAATATGTATTAAATATGACAACATTTGTGTTCTAAGAGTGTTGACCTGATTTATTGCTTTCATTTGCAATACTCAAAAATACATTCATAGAAAAATCTGTCACACTAACAACACAGGGACAACTAAGCTACAGATGTAAGGGCCAATAATACATGTTAATGGAATAGTTCACCAAAACTATTGAACATGAAAATGCTGTCATCATTCACATGACATGAGGGTGAGTAAATGATGATGAACTATCCCTTTAAAGCACAAACTTTCATCTCAAAGTACAGATATACCAGCAAATAAATCAGGTTTCACAAACTAACTACGATATTTTAGTCCATTAAAGCTTATTCAAAACGCAGAACATTTGGACTAAATGTCAAAAGCAGTGAGGTGAAGCTAAACTTCAAAAAACAGAGTCACTAACCTTAAAACTCCATTTTACAGAATTTAAAGCCACATGTAAGGTGAACGGACAGTCCAGCTCAACATAAATGTCAACACTTGGGTGGTTAGATTAACTCTTTCTCCTTTCATTAGCTCACACTGCAGTGCTGAACTCTTGTGGCCAAGCTATAAAACAGCAGTGCAAACCACTCAGACTAAAGCTGATGTGAAATTTTCTTCTTTACCAGTTTAATGTGCAGAGACAACAATCATAGGTCGATGTTCCCTAAAAGTATAAATGGTGTGGCTGCATTGTTTTCAACATTGCTTTTTGAGTTTGAGCAGCCCGACATAGCAATATCGACTTAGCCAAAGAGTTTAGGGCGGGACTACCTGTTTGTTTGACCAATGGCAGATGGAGGAGGGTTTGGGAGAATTTCATGTTTTCATTACTATAAATATTGCTAGATGCCCCTGAAAGTATAGCCCACTTCACCTATAAGACACTGTAGAAGTACAGTTTAGAGTAATTATAAAGACATGTATTTATAAAGACATGCAACTATAAAAACTGAAACTTTTTTTTTTTTTGGTGCAATTCGAAGTGTTACACACAGGTGAGTGGGCCTGTACAAACCACCTGTAGTAACACACTCTCCTCTATGCGCACTAGACACTTTTCACACACTACTGTGTATACATAATCCCACAAAAGACTCAGTAATATATGTATGTTTACATGCTCATGCACTACAAATCATCTTACACTGTTCCCCAGCCAGCTGCTTGACTCACAATGTTTCTCTTTGCACATGTACAGTATTTGTGAAGCATTTGTACAGTTTGTATAGTTTGTATTTTTTAGTTTATGTATAGGTAACCATTTATATATAGTATATTTATAGTCAAAATCTGTCAGTAGGTTAGTTGTGTATAGGTTTATAGTGTTTTACTTCATTGTTGTATGTCTGTATTTATGTAGCACCGTGGTCCTGTGAGGCACGACATTTCGTTCCACTGTATGTCCCCACATGTAGAGGAATGACAATAAAGCTCAACTTGACTTGACTTGATTTAACAATGTACAAAAAAGCTCATACATATTTTCTTTTTATTGTGTATTTTAAAATTACTATATACCATGATTGCAAATTGCTACAATATTGATAAATAAAAATTTTTTTTTTTTACATTTTTAATAAAAGAATATCAGTCTTGGCTTTTCAAAAATCTGTAAACAGGAAAAATCTGAAAAAAGGAAACAGGAAATAATCTATTTTAGTTTTGTCCACAAAATAATCATGAAACAATAAGTATTAAACACTGAATTTCCATATCAGTAAGCAATAAAATAGGGGAGGGTGTGCTTTTTAAATAAATTAGAGTTGTGTAAATATAACTAAAGGACACAACAGTTACTGCATAAAAATTTTAAGGACAAATATTAAATATTAAAACCTTTTCAATCAAAAAGGTTATTCCATTATGCAAAAATAAGTGTTACAATGTGTAATCTCTGACATATACTGTATCTCATTTTTTCAGAGTGTGTGCCTGGAAAACAGAAAAAAAAGTTTCAAGATTTTGAAAAATGTAAAAGAAAGGACTGTCTAAATTATGTAAAATAAACAAGAAATACATAAAGGGAAATGGCTTTCTTCATAAAAGAAGGCATCTTGAGAAATGTGTTTTTTTTTTGTTTTTTTTGTACAGTCAATGGTCACCAAAACTGTTTGGTTGCCAGCTTTCTTAAAAATATCTTACTTTTATGTTCCACAGAAGAAAGAAAGTCATACAGATTTGGAATTACATGAGAGTGACGAAATGATGACAGAATTTTCATTTTTGGTGAATTACTACTTGAAAATTGAATGTTAAAATAAATTCCATGTAAAAAAAAAAAAATTGTTCAGTTAAGCACTCAAACTTTATGCAGATTATGCAAAATGCAAAACAGACGCATTTCATTAGTTTCATTAGTGGTCTCAGATTTTGGCCCCCATTGTATGAGTAAAAGAAGCAAGAGATTTTTCTCTCATTACCCTTGCTTTCTGGATCTCAGCGCTCCAGTTGGTCCTGCTGCAGATATCTGGAGCAGTCCGAAACTTTTTTCACCTCACTGACATTTAAAGTCTCAGAGCACATGGGGCAAACAGACTCGGTCTCTAAGAGCCTGAAACAAACACATACAAATACAGAAAATCAATGGATGGGTGACTAGATAGATGGATGGATAGAAGGACCATGGATGGATGAGACTTACTGGGTGAACTGCGAATAGAGAGCAGGGAAATCACAGTGTGGGCAGACACACCAATCCTCCTTGACCAAGTGACGACCCTGAAAATAATGACACACACATCTATCAGACAAACTGCGTAACTGTGCGCGTCTGCGTATACATACCAAAAGGTCAAGTCAAGTTTATTGTCCTTCCTCTCATTACAGTCACAGACAAGTCAAGAGTGAAATATAGCACCTAGAAGAGGAAGTTAAAATAGGGCCTGGGTTTCTAGCAGTTCTCTGTGACGTTTGCACTGTGGAACTGAAGCTGTAGGCTGCTCCCTCGGAGCAAAAGCTGCTTGTGTTCAGGCAGTGCAGTGGTGCAGTAGATTAAGTTGTCTGTACTCACTGTGGCGATACAGTAGGGCAGATTGTTTTTGCAGCCGGGACAGAGCAGCTCACAGTCAGGCAGGCTGAAGCCGCAGTAGGGACAGGGCGAGCTCTCCTCCTCCACCTCAGAAGTATCTGGACGACTGATGCAAAACAGAAAAAGGTCAATAACTGGGTCACAGCAATAGAAGCAAATTCAATTCAATTCAAAACATTTGTGCTGCTTTTGTACAATTTCAGAGCAATTTTGTTTACTAACCAACTACAATCCAGTTTGAACCTGTGGTTCTAAACAAGGGGGTCAGGGCCCACAAGAGGGCCATGAGATGACTAAAAAATAAAATTAAAATAAGCCAAAAACAAAACAAACAAAAAAAAACTACTTAATTCTTTGAAGAACCAGGTTTTGGAACTGAAATTGTATTTTGAGACATTGACACAGCTTTTTGGAAAAGTTTTCGCCATTGAATAAAAAATAAAAAAGGTAATTGCGAATTTTATCTCACAATTCTGACGTTTTTCCTCACAATTGCAAGTTTAAATATCGCAATTCATTTTTTTTTCTTCTCAGAACTGCGCTATACAAACTCGCAATTCTGACATTTTTTCCTCAGAATTGCGTGATACAAACTGGCAATTCTGAGAAAAAAGTAACAATTCCGAGATATAAACTTGCAATTCTGAGAATTCAGAATTGCGAGTTTGTATCACAATTCTGAGAAAAAGTCAGAACTACGAGATGTAAACTCACAATTGCGAGAAAAAAGTCAGAATTGTGAGATAAATAGTCGCAATTACCTTTTTAAAATTTTTTATTCAGTTGCAGAAACAGGCTTCCATAGATTTGAATATTGTTGCGGACAATGGGGGGGCCCTGAAGTCAAAAAGGTCAAGAACTGCTGGTTTAAACAGAACCTAAATGGACTGAAATAGCATTGTGCTAAAACAACACAAACAGTGTGTGCAAATAAACTACGTTATTAATTGGTGCATTTCATTCTTAGTAAATTTCCCTTGTGTGTCTTACCGGACCATGGCCTCTATCTTCTTCTTGTATTTGAGATCAATCTTATTACGATACTCTGGTCTCATCAGCATAGAGGCAAAACTGAAGGCAGAGTTCCTTAATCCAGCGCGATGACATTCAATAACAGCTGATGTGAGGATGGGGACAATGTCTGTAGGCCATAAACACACACACACAGCGTTATGCTACATTAAAGGTGGATTCAACGCCTACAATGTTAGTTAAAAAAGGCATAATGCTCAGGGAGACCACAAATACTATGAAGGAGATGCTTCGATACGCTGAATAATCATCACTGTCGTAAAACTCTTAAAATGTTTCAATGATGTCAGAGTCATTATGTAATTAGCTTACAAGGCACAAGTGATCCAAGTGATCTATTATTGACTGTTAAAGCAGTGATACAGAGGTTGTCATCTCCTCTCTATATAAGAAAATGTCTAGTGAATTTGACAGCCATAACAGTACTGAAGTGTGTACTGTATGTGTGTGTGGGTAGGTGTACAAAAGAGGCTCACGGGATGGGAATTTGCTGATGTTGTTGGATACACGGATAAGCATTCGTGCCCCCTTTAAATGATCTCCACTTTTAACATGGATCTGAAAAATGAATGAAAAAACAAACATCTAAAACTAAAACAGAACAGTGAATCTCTTATGAGTACATGCACATCAAATCACTGGACAAGCTGAGAAGAAAGCTCCCCAGATTTCTTTATAATATGAACGTTCATGTTTGTTTATTTGGTTTTCTTCATTAAATAAATATGAAATATACATCATAAACTGGGGCAGCAAAAAGAATTTGAACCCTTTTGACCACTTAAACCACACTTACGATGTATGTTTAAAATATTAGATATAAAACATCAAATCAAGTGATGCATAACCAGTCGGCATCACGGTGATTTTTTGTGAAGTTAGTTTCCCCTCAAGTTCACACACGTGTCTTTGCAGAGTAATCACAGTTGTATTTCATCACAATGTTTGACAACCAGAAAAAGTCACAATACTTTTGTCTCAACAATATATTATAATTTATAACTAAAATAAATTATATATACACTGATGTTCAGACATTTAGGGTCAGGAAGAATTTTAAAATGTTTTTGAAAGTCTTTTGTGCTCACCAAAACTGCATTTATTTGATAAAAAATAAAACAGTAACATTGATAAATACATATTATTACAATTTAAAATAGCTGTTTTCTATTTTAAAATGTTTTTAAAAAGTATTTATTCCTGTGATGGTTTTTCAGCAGCCATTACTCTATTACTTAAATGTCACATGATTTTTCAGTAATCATTCTAGTAATTTGATTTGGTGCTCAAGTTTCTTATTATTAGCTTTTTTTCCCAGTTATTCTGTTTCTTCAATTTCCAACATTTCTTGTTATTAGCAATGTTGAAAGTAGTTGCTGCTTAATATTTTTTTGTGGAAACCATTATCAATTTTTTTAAAGGATTATTTACTGAATGAAGTTCCAAAGAACCACATTTATTTGAAGTAGGCATTTTTTGTGACAATGTAAAAATCCATACCTTAACTTTTAATCGATTTAATGCATACATACTGAATAAAAGTTAACCCTTTAAAGTTAAAAAAAAAAAGAAAAAAAAAAAAAGTGACGGACACCAAACCTTTGAATGGAAGTAATATGACACTTGGTGTGATATTTTGTAATATAATACATTCATTCATTTTTACTTTTTGGGCCCACTACATAAAATATTTTATCATAATAATAAATGTAGTGAAAACAGATTTTGTTTTCTAGTTTTCTGCAAATAATACATGTTAAATGTGAGAGTGCATTAAGCAGACGTGTTTTTGTAAAATGTGTTTCCCACCTTCACTAGTATGTAGCTGTGCAGGATCATCAGGTTTGTGGCCATCTCTGCTGGGATCTTAATGTGCTGTGTCTGAAGCTCGGCATACATGCTGAACAAAACATCATGGGCATTCCTGTAGTTTCCTACAACACACACACACACACACACACAAAACACAAGCCGGAAATTCCCTAAGAATGTATTATCTTCCTATTTTCACACTTTGAATCTGCATTGGCACAACATGCTCACAAAAATTTGCGATGAACACTAACATTGAATGACAAACTGTTTAGTAGACCTACACTACATGAATAACCAAAGAGCACTGAAATCAGACCTGCAGACTGCTCCTCTCTGGCAATAATAATAGCAGTTCTTGCTGCCTCTCTGTACTGTTTGAGAGCCATGTACAACCGGAACAGATATTTTGCATCCTAGGAAAGAGCAGAACCAACAAACATTATCTAGTCGAAACACTTTTTCTGATAACACACTTCTCATGCTATATACTACATACTGTATATGATGTTACCAAATAAGGTAGACCACCCTATACAAATGATTTGCTCCGAATCAAACCTAAACGGTTCACATAACTACAAAACAAACACACACAGTCTGAATTTGAAGTAATAAAGCAGAGGGACTGAAACACAAACACAATTTCACATTTCACACAGACACACACACACACACAGAAGTGCCTTCTGCTGGGTCACCACAAAGAGAAATATCAGCAGATGCAATGAGCTACTCACGGCAAGAGACTACACACATGCAGTGACACGCAAGAGAGAGAGAGGATGAGTGAGAGATGATGAGTGTATGGACAAAAGGAACCAATCAGATAATGAGTGCAACAACATATTTACAGTACATGATTGCAAACGTCAATAGATGCTTGTTTTAAATACAGGCACTTGAAGGGTTCAATGCCCAGATTTTCAAAAGAGGACCCACACATTTACAAAAGGAAAACCTGATAATAAATGATAAAGTAAAAGGCAATGTTAGAGCTGCCTGGAGCCACTAGATAATCCCCATGTGTCTAATTTAAATCAAATATGATTAAAAGAGTCCTATCCAGTAAAAGTCCTGGAGAAAAAGTGGTGATGAACCCAGTGATGTCATGGAACAAACAGGAGTTTATGGAATCTAAATTCAGATATTGTGTTCAGCTATAGCAACATGACTATATTAATATTTTGTGTGGTCTACACAAATGCAGCAAGTTGCAATACCGTTGCAATACCGTTCAAAAGTTTTCTGTCTGTAAGATTTTAAAAATAAGTCTCTTTAAAAGTTTCTCTCACCATTGCTACATTTACTTGATCAAAACTACAGTCAAAATAATAATAATTTAAAGTCTTATTACATTTATCCATACGATGCTGAATTTTCAGCAGCCATTACTCCACTCTTCAGTGTCACATGATCCTTATTATGCTGATTTGGCGTTTAAGAAACATTTCTTAATATTATCAATTCTGAAAACAGTTGTGCTGCTTAATATTTTTCATGGATTTTTTAAAATAAACAAAGTTCACAAGAACAGCATTTATTTGATTTTTGCAACAATGTAGAAGCCTTTAATGTAATTTCTGATCAATTTATTGCATCTTGCTAAGTAAAATGATCTTTTTTTGTAATTAATTTTTAATCAAATGAACTAAAATGTATTAAACTCCACAAAATTCCCATTTTAATTTCTTCTTTGATTTCATTCCAGATGATACAGTCTATTTTTCATTTGCAGCTCTATTAAGATCTATGTTAAATTTTCAATACCTTTGGCATTCCATCACTTTCCCCCATCAGATAATCAATAAGCTGATTGGTTAGAGCTTCATCCTTGGCTTCCCCTACCTGTTAAACAGACAGTGATCAAATCATCATCATCGTCATCATAACAACATAACAAACAAGCAATAGCTGCTTACAACTAGACATAACCATCATTTTTGCCAAACACCAAGAAACAGGCATCAAGCAACATTACAATGTGCAGTATGAAGGACTGATGTTTATTCCTGGTCTTTTTAAACCATTATGTAGAGATGGGAATCAGAATGGATCTGGCGATATGACTGATCTCTGGGTCATAATACTATTCTTTTTTATATCTCGAGCCCTGTTTACACCTGGTATTAACATGTGTTTTCATCGATCCGATCACAAGTGGACAAAGGAGACACATTACCGTTTACACCTGGCGTTTAAATGCGTCTCTTTTGTCCACTTTTGACCACTTCTGTCCTGATTCCATCGAGGGGAGGGTCTATGGGCGGGTCCCTCTGCTTTCGTCGGAACTATAGTGCGAGGGTTAAACGCACGGTTACATGTGGATGCGCACTAATATTATGTCAGAGTCCAGCTGTTTGTGTTGTTATCAAACGAAGATGCTCCACAACGTGCACTGTATGTTTATGTATGGGCTTTTTCAGTTATTTCGATCCAGCAGACTTAATAAGCTCACAAAACTGTCGTATACTCGCAAAATGAGACGACGGAAAAAGACTTGGAGAGCAGCCGCTTTTGTTTCTGCAGTGTTAGCCGCAAGACCTCGCCGAACGATGTAGACTCGCGCTAGTGCTTCGAAATAAACTTTCTAGTTCAACCCGGCAAAGTTTAAATCCCATCTGACAAGCACGCTTCGCAGCATCACATCCCACAATGATTACATGTTTGGTCAGTAGGTGGAGAGAAGACGGTCTTTAGCAGCTGTTCCAACACATTCAACCACATGTGCGTCTACACTACAACAGCAATCCGATCAAATGCATTTTCGACCTCTGGATGTGGTCGAAAGTGGACAAGCTCAAAACGTTTTACACCCCGTTTACACCTGTACTTAGCGTTGTTCACTTGTGATCGGATCGACGAAAACACATGTTAATACCAGGTGTAAACAGGGCCTCACAGTCTTATTTTGAATTGTGTCTTCTAGTGGAATGTTTAGAGAGAATACTGACATGTTTTCAGCTAAAATATCCCAATTGTTTGAAAGATCCCTTCAAATATCAACCGGCACTGATAAATATAAAAATATATACTATATAACCATTGTGCATCTCCTTTTCTGACAAATGATGTGAATTGTAGTGTAGTAGAGAGTGAATTAGTAGCTCCCCAGCTGTACTCACTGTCTCAATGGCCATCTCTACGGCCAAACTGTCATCAGAGCTAGGACATTTCAAAAAGTGCTTCAGCGCCTGTGTGTGGACAGACAGATTACAAACACATTAATAATCATTTAATGACTGATGTAATTAGCACAGTCAGTTGAGTAAAGAATCCCTTTGGAGATAATGAGCAAAGAAGGAAGAGCAACCAAGTGTGACGAAAACTGAGAGCTTGCAAGACAGAGGAAGTGCACTCAGGCATGGGAAAGAAAGAGAGTAAGGACTCTACACAAGCAGCACACACAGTTCTCATACCCTGCTGTACTGTCCACACTTCTGAAAGAACTTCCCAGCCTGAAGATGATTCTTCTCCCCCTCAAAATACAGCGCTATGCTCTGATAGTCCTCTGTTGTCGCCTCTGAACCTGAACACATGCACACAACATGATAAAAAAAACTCAAGTACAATTTGGTTGAATAAGCCTTGTAAATTAGTTGCTGTGTAGTAGTAGGTCATTCCTATATGCAACACAATGCTTTCAACTCTGTAACTTGTATAAAAAAAAGAAAAGAATATGCTTGTGCAGAAAAAAAAGAATATGCTTCTTTGGCTTATTTGTTAATTTAAGGAATATTACAAAGAACATTTCAAGAAAATGTTTTGTTTTGAAACATTTTGGTTAAAGAAATAAAAAAGTAATCTAGAATATTTCTTAATAACAATCACATGATTTCAAATACACATATCTTCACTTAATTGTGATATTGTGAAATCGACTAAGATTTACATCTCTAAAACAGTGAATTGAATATTTTATTAGCATATATAACGGGAACATGAAAATGTACTGCATAGTAGGAATGACCCAAGTGTGACATGTTCAGAGAGATCACCGATGATGTCAGCATAGACCTCCATCTGTCCATGCTGCTGGGCGAGCTGAAAAGCTTCATCACTGCAACGCGACAAAACCAGGAACTGGATTGCTGAGCCGTAATCACTCAAACGCAGGAAAAACCTGTACAGTCACAGAACAGTTATCGTACTAACAGAACATCAAGACGAGCTAAGAACTTTAATTAAGGACAGGTGTTTAAACCTAATAATCTGGAAAAAAACATTTTCACTGGTTGGTGAAAAAAGAGAAATCTTGGCACACAGATTTTTGGTGTTTCAATCTCTATTTACCTGGCCACCATTTTGGCTCCTTCGATGGACTGAGTTTCTCGTACGATACGTACAGCCTCCTCAGGGTTGTTAAGATGCTCCAGTAGGATTCGAATTACATTGTCCCAGTCTCGTGCGCTTTCATAGGCCATTGCTGCCTCTTTATATCTTGACACATATACAAAATTTGTAAAGTGGCAATTCGTTGAACTAAGTGTTTCTTGAATGTGGTTTTACAATAGTGTTCATAACACAAGGAGACACATTTTCCTGGATAAACACTGTTAACTTTCAGAACTTAAAATTTCTATTCAGAAAGAAAAAGACTACTTATTAAACTGAGATAAAAAAAAAAAATACTCTATACATCACAAGCCAGAAAATTTGTTTGCTGAAAATGTTTTTTTCTTTGTGGAATGCACTGTTCTGTATCATTTCACACGTGAAGTGACAACAGTCACAATTGTGAAAACAACAGTTTAATTCTAATGAGGGTTGAAAATTGCTAAATCATATTTGTAAAAAAAAAAAAAAAAAAAAAGAGGAAACAATGGAAATAATAATTAAATTACGGAAATAATAATTCAAAATAGTATGAAGCGACCTCTGTAATTGAGTCCTCATTTTGTTGGAGTGTGTTTTCTTAAAGGGACTATATTGCATTGGTACATACTTGCCATCCACCTCCTTTGCCTTAGCGTACTGCAGGTGAATCTTTGGGGAAGTCACATGGGGCAGGAGCTCGCCCACCTTTGCCCTGAGTTTACACATCAACATTAGTTACAAATCATAAGTTTGTTTAGACTGCACAGCACTCAAATCTGTGATCTACACTGTTATTTACTGTTGTGAAGATGTATTACCAGTTTTTGCAGCGTATGTAGACGGAGGCAGCTTTGTCATAGTACTGGCCTTTCTCATACAGCTGAGCCGCTTCTGAATATTGCTGCACACAAGATCATTCAGCCAACAAGATGTTCTGAATCACAGTATACTACTCTCTAACAGAGGTAAATGAAAGTGATTTGTATGTCAATGAATACACAAACAAACACACACACACACACACACACCTTCATGCTTTCCAGAATGGCTCCACAGTCTTTCTTCAGAGCTCTGCTGGGGTGTTTGATGGCCTGGTTGGCTCCTCTACGAATGTCACCCATACGAATAGACATACGAGCCACTCCTGCGAGACAGCTCTCATCATGATCCTGGAACTACAAACACGCACATCAGGATCTCCCGCCAGCGATGGTCACTGAATGAGCAATGTTCCATCACAATGAGGCACAAAGTCCCTCAAAACCTTCACCCTCTCTGCTCCTCTCTGGTGGAATCAGATGCCAACCTCCACCCACCACATCTTTCAAAAAAACAGCTAAGTAAACCTGGCTGTGTACACTACAGATAATCTTGGCTCGTAGGCGAATTGCTTTTGTTCCTCTTTCGGAAGCAGTGCATAAAAGCATCTCCTAAATGCATGAATGTAATGTAAAATGTATGATCTACAGTCTATGATCTACTCCATTAAAGAAAGACACACATTTTCATTTTTGGATGAGAATTTCCTTTAAAGTTGTTGATCATCATTTCACAAACATGCAGACACTCACCTTGTTGTTTCCTGTTATGCCTTTCTCATAATGAGCCAGTGCATTCGTATAATCTCCACTAGAGGGCGACACATATGACATTACATCATCAGTGATAACACTGGCTTATTATTTCAGACACAGCCAGAACAGAAAACAAGTCCATGTCGCTTAAATTCAGGTACAGTAAATTGTGCATTAGCATGTAATGTCTCCAAAACAGATGTAATGAACTAATGTAATGTAGCTGACTTACACAAATTCCAGCTGTATGGCATATTCTTTAGAAATAAATGGGATCTCCTCAGGGTCCAGTCTTTTAGCCAGCTGTAATGCACTGTCCCAATGCTGTAGGTCCCTTCTCATCTACACATACAATAAGTCAACTGCTACAGTAGTCAAAGTGACTTGGGAAGTATAGATGTGTACATGTAAACTTTCATAAATGTGTGTGTCTATTTTACCTCCAGGGCTGCCATAGGATATGAAGAAGTCAGATACAAGTCCTGGGCTCGGTTGTAGTCATTGCAGAACATGGCCAAATGACCAGCCAGCAAATTCTGATCTTCTATTCCCTACAAACACAGTTAAGGAAAAACACTTTTTAACATTGTGTTACATAGTTTAGTTCTCTTGTATTCCAGACAATTAACAACTGATTGTAAGAAAGGGGCAGGGTTTATGCTGACAAAATAACTGAAGTAATCTGGCATACTTCACCAGAGAGAAGTCTGTCATTTCATGACATTTTGATTAAAAATGACAAGGTCAATTTTTTTTTTATGAAACATATGCATGGATGAATTATTCACAATAAAATCAGTAACATACATTTAGAAAACAGGTATACTAAATTTCCATTTTATGCCAGCTTTAAAATGCTGCCTGCTGAGGCAAGAGCTAGTGGCATGTGGTCACACCTTGATATCCTCTAGTGACATGACCATGCCGACATTTCCCATCATGCGGTATACTCTGATGGCCAGTTCCACCTCCATGTGATGCAAACATGCCCTTCCCAGCTCACCCCACGCCTCGGTTCTGTTCAGAGCTTTACAGATATTCCACGCATCAGAAAACCTGCACGCACACACACACACGCGCACACACACACACACACACACACACACACACACACACACACACAAACACAAAAATACTGTAATGAATGTTGCTGAAGAAATCTGAAGTGCCGAAGTGAAATTGGTTGTGATCATTGATACATTATGCATCCAACAACCAAGTTTTTAGAAGCATTTAGGTTTGTATTATTTGGCTTAAATTAGTTAAGCCTGCACAATAAACTACCAAATCAAACTAATGTAGCATGAAAATACCTTTTCAGCATAATGGCCTGTTGCAGTAATGACTGGAGTTTGTCTTTACTGGTGTCACTGTGTGGGTTGTTGAGGAATGAATGTGTGTTCAAAACCACGCTATTAATCTTCCCACTTTGGGTCTGACAAGTCAGCTCCCCATTATGCAACAGCAAGGGCTTATGGGAAAATGGCAACTTGGTGGCACCAACTAGAATCACTTTAGAGCCTAGAGAAAACACATACAAAAAATAGCACAAATCAACTAAACTGAAGTCCGTTTCATTGCCCAAATAAAACTAAATATCTAGCACAGGGCATTGATGATTAGGAATGGAATTCGAGGATATATTCAGAACCAATTTTTAAACATAGGTGAATGTTTAAACAAAAGTCTGGAGCATCTGCATTCGTCCACTATAAACAAAATAGCACATATAAGCATCACAACCGTGAACTGATTTTCTGCTGGCTGTGTATGTGAACTTTCTAGCATGTGATTCACTGGTTCTCGCAATAAAAATAATATTTTAATAGCATTTTTCATGTGCACATGTTTATATTCTTATAGTTTGACAATTTGAGGCTTGGATCTCTCCAAGGCACTGTCCATGCTTTCCTTAAAACCATTAAAAGAATGTCTGACAGACATTAGTTTTACCCTGTATGGTGTCTTTGTGGAAGGCATATGTGTAGACTTTGTCCTCCTCATACGCCACAAACACACTCTTATTGCTCATCCAGTTTTCCCACAATACCCCTTTAATGGCAGGAGAGAAGTCTGGGATCTCAAACACTGAATCATTCACCTGTAGGAAATACAGACTTCACTTGGTTTAAAGTTTGACATGAGTCTCTCAGCAATGTCATATTTTTACTACTGGTTAATAAAAAGAAAATCCAACCAAAAATAAAAAAATTCTGCCATCATCAAGCTTTTATCCTCATATTTTTCCAAACCTGAATGACTTTCTTTCTTCTGTGGAATACAAAAGAAGACATTTTGAAAATGTCCAAGAGTTTTTTTTTTAAATGGTCACCAAAATTTTTTGGTTACCAGCATTGTTTAAAATGTCTTATCAAAATTAGTTTGAAATGAAAGTTACACAGGTTTGAGGTGAGGGTAAACTGGGTAAATCCCAAATGAATCATTGTTGGGTGAACAATCTTTTTTAAGAGCGGAAATGTGTTTGTTTGTGTTTACCGGACAGTATAGGAAGCCGTCACTTTTTTCATCAATAAAAACAAGACGTGTTCCATTGGGGTCTGGAAAGACTTTGCGTACACCCACTGTGTGGCGATACTCAGTCACACTCTGCCAGTCCTCAAAATAAAAACACTGAATCAAGCCGGTCTACAGAAAAAAAGAGAAAAACACAAAACATTCTACAAATTTAGGTAATGAGGTACATGAGGCCATGTAATATCATGAACTAAAGGGGTCACATTACTCACACTTTAGTACCTTATTGCCTTCATAAAACTATGAAATCTTAAGGACACAAACTTTTATTAAAATGTTATTTTAATAAGCATCCTTTGCTACAATATATAATCTATATACCGTATATAAATAACACAACTATAACAGAAACCTGGGAGTGTTGATATAGGTAAATTTATCAACCACAATTAATTTTGTTATTCCAGAAGTTTCAAGAACTGTAGGTTTTTCAAAAAATATAGTTATTGAGGGGGCACAAGAAATGCTGTGTGATTTCAGTTTACATCTTGACTGCACTTTTTTAGCATCACACTTAAATTAACTTAGACTGTTTTAATATATTCATAATTTAAATAATAATACTATATCCACTATGCTGGCATCGTCACATGAATTACGATGTAAAGCTGTGTCGCTGTTCCTTGCCAGTTAATGAATGTGATCACTTTGCTCCCGTGGCCTCGTGGCAAAGTAAAGTGTCCATCAGTTGGGCAGAATCCGAATCTCAGCAGAAGGTCATCCTGGTATCTTTCCTCTAATGTTAAAATGAATGCTGCATATTTGGAAATACTACTCATTTGATGTACTAGTTTTTATATACTGTGTGGTAAGGAATTAGGTGATGTATGTGTTTTATTAAGTATATTTTAACACAAACCAATCAGCATCCGGGAACATAACTATCCCTTTAATAAAATGAGGCAACTTTTGAAAAAAGATGTATATGTGAATGACTCACGTCCGTCCCATAATACAGAAACTCAGAGGTGAGAGCATGACTGAGGATGCGGTATTTCTGATCGGGTTCTGGAAACAGTTTCGTCTGTCTGTCCTCCTGAACAACCTGCTCATCTCCATCAATCTTTCATATAAAACACACACACACACACACATTAAAAAAAAAAAAAAAAAAAAAAAAAAAAAAAAAAGTGTAGAAAAAGCTGACAGTCATAATTTTTTAACACATGATTGGCTACTTACCACATGCAGCTGTACCTTCCCCTCAAACAAGGCAGCAGCATAGTCACAGTTCAGACACATACTGGCCACTGTCCCTAAATACTCTGTGTCTTTTACACGCTCCACACCTAAAACATACACATGTACACTTAAAGGATAGTTCACCCAAAAATGAACATTCTATTATCATTTACTCATTTATATCATCACGTTCCAAATACCCATGAGCCTTTCAGGTTTTTAATGAAACCTGACAGCTTTCCGTCCTTCCATTGAAAGTCCAAGTAATCAAAACATAAAGTAATAAAGTTTTATTCACATATAAACACACATATATAGAGTGCATCGCATATGGTAAACACCATATAACAGCCTGTGTATGCGTCACATGCTAGAACAAACTTCACTGGTTCTCATGCATCAAGCACACATGTTTGAGCTTCCATGTTTACCATACATGAAGTGCTATATGTATGTTTGTCAATTGTTCTTTACATATAATTAAAAGGCTAAATAAAATCTGTTCATCATATAATGCAATCACATCTCTTCACAAGACTTGGATTAGACTGCTCAATTCACATGGATTTATCTTATGATATCTTTATGACCTTTTTGGACCTTCGAAGTTTGGTTTCCTGGGCCCGTATTCACAAAACATCTAAAGGCTAAAAGTAGCTCTTAACTTGCCGCTTTAGGAGAAAATCTTAAAAATAATGGGCGTGACAGTCCTAAATTTTTGCTCTAATAACATTTTTATTTTTAAACCTTTATTTGAATATGGCAACATAATATTGGCTCTACAATATTGCTATGAATAAATAGGCTTGTTTGAGATGCACCTCGCCTCGCCTGAAATGTAGGTGAGAGTAGGCAGCTGCAGTGAGGGGAGGAGTGAAATAAGAGCAGTCAAGACGGACAGTTCTGCCCTCTCTAAATGGAACAGATACCTACGAGATCAAAGACGGATATCGCGTTATTCACACTCATGCGCTGTGTTGCTAATTAACATGATATAATTTCAGCTCTGTTGTTTTTATATGAAAATAAATGATGAACAAGACACTCAAAGTGCTTGCTATTTAATTCCATACGAAAGGTGTATTTATCATCAATTTTTACTTTAATACAAACATGTATTTTAGATTTTTATAGAAATATGACAACTATCACATATCTCACCCAGAGATCGCACAGTGTTTGGGAATATTTATGCATAATTTAAATACATAATCACATGAGATCAGATTAAAAAAATAAAACATTTTAGCAGAGAACACAGCATCACTGTTGTCTGAATAAATGAGCATTAAGCTGTGTCATCAGTCAGTCAGTCATTTCCCATCATGCTTTTGATCAGCGCAGTCGGTGGAGAGCAACTGCGCTTGACTGCGCAATCCGACACAGCCGCCTCGCCGTCGCGAGAGTTTTTTGGCACACGTCAGCATGACATCAGAACAAGGCGGACACTTTTCTAACCGGCATGCATCTCGCGGTGATTACTGGTGATCGGTTCTGTGCAGATTTTGCTCATCTCAAACAAGCCTAATCTCTGACAGAGACCCCTCCCCTCCCCTATCAACCAATCCCTGTGTGCATAGTTAGTAAGCATGCTGACATCATCCATAGCAACGAGGTCAACCCTGCCCTTAGTCTCAGCTTAAGACTTCTCTCTATTCCTTAGTAAAAGTTTGTCTCAGCAGCTTTGTGGATAGGTTTTAAGAGAAAACTCTTAGTTAAAAACTTGTACTGCTATTTAGGAGAACTCTTAGTGGTAAGATAAAATGTTTTTTGAATATGGGCCCAGGACTTTAAACTGAGGGACAGAAACCCTTCAGGTTTTATTAAAAAAAAAAAAACTTTGAAGATTAACCAAAGTCTTATGGGTTTGGAACTACATAAGAATACATAAGAATTTTCATTTTTGGGTGAACTTTTCCTTAAGTACAGAAAGTCAATACTATAAGTCAGAATATTCCTTTTTTCCCTAATACGAATTCATATTGTTTTTCCACTTACCACTGTCTCCTAATGCATAAAACCATGCTCTGTTATTCATGCCCACAGCAACATGATATGGTCCCACAGCTATGAAACTAGGCTCTACCTCCACTGCAACAGCAATAGGGGACTCCTTAGAAGAGAGAAAATACATCAAATTATATTATTACAGTTTCAATGAAAAACATTCAGGTAAAAACACACAAACAATAGAAGGGTGTTGTGGGAGGGAGTCGTTCTGAAGGGCTCGCTAGATGATTTCTGGTGTGTTCTGGCCAGTCGCTAAACGGATAATGGTTCAGCTTAAAAGTTTGTTTTTTCAAAGTGTACTGTGTCATCTCCTTACCCCTTCCACCTGGTTGGCGACTGTAACCTCCAATAGGGATGTAAGAAAGGCAATTCTAGTGCTGCTGCTGTCTCCCAATATGGGCAGCTTGGTGAGGAAGACATGCAAAGTTCCCTGCTGAGAAGATACAGCTAATAGCTGCCCATCATCAGTCCAACACATCTGATCAAGGCCTGAGAAAGACAAACACAGAACTAAGATCTAATGCTTTTCACAAAAATACTGTGCATCAGTATGCATAAAAAATGATTTTATACCTTTGGTCTCCTCATCCAGAGTGACTATAGCATACATTTCCTTCAGATCAGTCAAGTCATGTATCTTAATACTGACAGAGAGATACAATATTGTTAACTTAAAGCACAGAAAGAAAATTTCAGTTTCAACGAGTGATGGATAAATGTCATGATTAGCAAAGAAAAAGGTGGAATGTGTGTCTGAGAGCTAAAACTGTAGAGTCGTAACTGTAATAAGCAGGCCTGGGGACGATGTAACTTTTCAATCCTTTAAAATCAATATACTGTATAATGAATTTGTTGGGCTGGGCATTATGGCCAAAAATCCTCTGTATATTTTTTGGTTGAATTGCAATATACGGTATCTCTGTATTTTCTATGTTTTGGATTTAAAAAAAAAAACCTGTACTTGTTATTGTCTAATGAAACAATGTTCATATTTATAAGTGAATGTACCTTGTGCGCTATGTTACATATTATGTTCAAATCAAGAGTTAAAATCACATTACATTCTAACATTGTAACATTACAATCTAAAACAAAAATAATGCAGAAGTTAAACTAAAAATAAAGACTATTTTGACTATTTTGTATTAGGTTTTTAGATTACCCCATTACAGTCACATTACAGTCAGTGTTATCATAAAAATACACTTACAATACATATGGAACATTTAGTGTCCAACTACAAATATTCAAGCGAAATTGTATATTTCACTAAATGTAAATCACTGAAGTCTGCTTATCCTGACAGCAAAATGGGAATATTTCAATGACTTTCTAACATTTACAGATGGATAACATACCTGTGAAATGCACTGAGGAAAACACCACATCTCAAACACATTAAACAGCGCAAGTAACCTATCTGTCACCACATGCACAGTATCTGTCAGAGCATCTTCAAACTACATGTGTTAAAATAACTCCAGTCATTTAAAGCCCTTACTATAAAGCATGTCTCATGTTTAGGACAAATTGGATTATGCACTTTCCCTGCAGCAGCTCACTGTGTGTCTAACTCTATTTTTCAGATGCGCTCGTATCAAATTACTGTATATCAACATAAATGGTATTGGCTCATTCCATATATTTGTTGTAAACAATATCGATATATCATACAAACTCGATATACCGCCCAGCCTTATGATTCTGTTCATGTAAATTGGTTTTGACAACTGGCCAACAAGTCGATCTGCCCACCGGGAAATGTGGCATATGGAAGTTGTGCAAACATCTATTGTAATGACACGTGCATACTAATGAACACTTACCAGTTGTCCCCACAGGACGCAGCCTTGTTTAGAGACTGTGAGATGGCGATGCTAGTCAGGCTGTCTTTATGATTGCGGGCTTGAAACAACTCTTGGCCAATCTCACGGATATGTGTGGAAATGACTACAAAGTAACCATGTGAAAATCCAATCATGATATAGCCATCCCCATACCTAGAGAAAGAAAGGAAAATATGTTCAGTATATGAAAATCACACTCTGAAATGAGTGATTATTTTTTTGAGTGATTTTCTTCTCTTTGTATTTTTTTGTGTTATAACTTTTAATCAAAATTAACATTTAATCAAAATGAAAGTTTACAGCTCACTGAAGGAACAGTCCTTCAAACTGGTTAAATATTTTGCTGGTTAAAGATCAGGGTTGCGACATGCATGTTAAAACTACATTCACATTTAAGCACATCTCTGTGTGTGAGAAAGTGTGTGTGTGTTTGTACCAGCGGTAGGAGATGATGCTGCCGTAACACTGCTGAAAGGCCAGTTCTATAGGGTTATCAGGGTCATTTAGATTAAATAGAAACAGGGTCTTCTTTCCTAAAGCCACACTAACCTGCAAGATAAAATTAATTTAGTCATCCTGTAGATATATTTGCATTCTCATGAAACAATGTGAAAAAGCAGAGCTGGAGTAAATAGCCCAAGTTGTTACCAAGGAATGCTTTTAACTTGAGCACAACATGAAGCCGAGATGGTTATGGTTGGCAAACAATGTTGAAACTAGCTTGTTAAATATAGAATTCAGCTGATGTATAGTCACAGAGTAACATACACTATTTCACAAAGGCTTCAATGCTGCTAATCCTTTCAGAATTACAAATTGGAACTGTTTAATAATGTTAGTTTTACTGTTTGTACAGTGATGCCAGACTCAGAATTCAGTGTTTTGAAATTTCATTTTTATTTGCATCTATAAAGCTCAAAATAAAAATCAAAAAGTAATTCACTGCATAATCGCATATTCTGATTTTTTTTTTATAATGCAATAAATAATAATATACATAATATGCATATATTTAATATACATTTTAAATATATTTTATAGTTTATTAATATATGATTTTAATATGAATGTAAAAACATTTTTAAAAAATGCGCAAAAATATTACTGGAATATAAGATTTTACTCTTACATTGACCTCTACCTATAAGTAATTTCTGTGAAGTAAAATGAGCATGTTAACATACAGTACTCTCTCCTGGAGATGATCGCTCATCTGTTTTCATCACTGAGAACTGAACATCTGCAGGATCTGCTCTCACAGAGGTCTGAAGGAGAGAGCGGTGTGTCATAAATATCATGTCAAACTATGCTATTTATATGTCTCCATCAACATATAAAATATTAAAGGCTCTTGTTCAGACAGACCCTCATGTACCTGTCGAATGGTGTCTCCCTCATGGTTGCTGATTGTTATACTGCGGTCTTCACTGCCCAGCGCCAGGAGGTTCTGAGAGCTCCAACAGCCACATGTAATTTTCTTTGTGTGCTTACCTACATGTACACATGCATGATGTGGAAAGTATTCACACAGTACTTATTAATTTGATTTTATTTTTTCAATTATTGAATTTTACCCAAAATATATAATAAAGAGGATATTATTTAAAAAATAAATAAATAAATAAATAAAAGAGAAAAGTATATTTGATGAGGAGTACAAAAACGGCAGTATTTGAAGAGTTTAGCCTATTCCATAGAGCAAATAATTTTTGGTGTCTGCCCAAAATATATGTGAAGCATATTATAAATATAACATGTCATTTTTTTATTGCTTAATTTTACCCAGAACAGGAATCTTGCGTGAGGTTTGCTGGTTGTAGATGAGCAGGTTTCCTTTAGATGTGCCAGCAGCCAATAGTGGCCCAGTTTTAGACCAGAGCAGAAAGGACATCTGATCTCTGTATCAACCAGAAATAAAACAGCAACCCAAAGGCATCTCAAAAACAATCCAATTCAAAGAATTTATTCTCAATAACACATGTTCGCTCTCTCATCACATCACTCACCTCATGCCACTGTCCAGCTGTGAGGTTTTGTTAACATTTGCATCCCACAAGTAAATGGAACTGGACTTTTCAGCAATCACAGCCAAGATATCACCATCTTTATCCCAGTCAAGAGATACGCACATCCTGCATAGAACAAAAAACATGAAAGTATGAGCAACAACAGAAAAAGATAGTCAGTCCCCGAAATAGTATTGCTCTTTAGTGATGCAGAAACAAAATCACATCAAATCTTCCTCTCTCAATTAAAGTCTCAGATAAACAGAACATGCATGAATTCTTACTTACCCAGGGAGATTCAACTCATTCACCTTCTGTCCATGCCGATCAAAGATTTTTACAAAATTGTCAGGGCTGTGGATCAATAAAATATGACATATATAACTCTTAACTCACACGTTGCCTAAAAAGATTAACACTTCATGGCTAAACCAACAAAGTGCAGCTGCTCACCCTGCAACTGCAAGATAGTTTCCTACGGTTTTCTGCCATTTGTATTGTAAACATGATCCAGACCAGGACTTTTCTGACAGCGTGAAAACACGCTGAAAAGAGACAAAACATTTTTTTTTTTCAAATCAATACAGTTAGTTGATAAACTGAAGTCATACAATATCAGAATAAAATGACCACAAACGACATACTATCAACAAACACAAAGTAATAACATTTCAGTCCTTTAACGTTAGGTCAACATTTTTTTTTTTTATTATTAGGAGACACGCTAATATGACTAGGTTAATCAATAATTCACAGTTTATAAATTTTATTTACATGTAACGTATTTATTTTCTCTGCTAAAAGACATGAACTGCTGTTGAGCTAACTAGCCATCGTGCTAACACTATTCGTGATGCTCTTAAAAGCATTCTAACATCTGTCTTTGAGAAAGCACATGTGCAGCGCTCAAACAGCGACATTCCGTTTATATACAATGGGACATTAAATAGTTTTATATATATAAAAACATACTTGCCTTCATTTTTGTATATCGAACACGTTACTCTTCCCAGGGTGCTTCACTCCGACGCGTCTTGATCTCTCTTAGCAACCTCTTAGCAACAGCCAGTCAGCGTTCAGCAAGACATGACTGACTAAACGCATCTATTTATTAAAGATAAATAGACAGATTTGATGTGGAGTAATGTTACCTGAACTCAAGGGTTTGCAGAGATTATTCCCATAAACAATTATATATTTAGGCAGATTATTCCAATAAAATCTGCCTAAATATATTTGAAGCATATTATAAAGTTAATAGTAAATAGCATGATTAAAAGTGATATATTTCTGAATAGTAAGTCTCCTTTGTTTATACCGTATACCTTAACATTACAAAATCTGCAACAGTGATAATGTTTAAAGGCATAAGATTATTCGACAAATCTGAAACTTAGATCTTAAGCTTTAAAACAGTTACATATTTCTGATAAAAACCTGCTATAGAGTTTGGACGCTGTATAATCTGGACAGATATCAAAAGGCATCTGTCGCCCTCATGTGGCACTGAAGGAAATACAGAGGAAACCACTGTGACATTGAACTTTGTAAATAAGGTCAGATGTTATTGAAATACACAAGATGCTCTTTCGAATATTCTCAAATAATGCTTGATAATATGGTCATAAGGTTTTGTCCACGCCAGATCTAATGCTGCTGTTATTAAAGCAAAAGGGACTACTCGGAAAAACAAAAACATTCTTATATTCATGTCATATAGTTTTTACTTGGCTCAGTTGATTGATTTTTATCAATACTACAAGAGGTGATATATATATATATATATATATATATATATATATATATATATACACATATATATAGTAAATAAACATTGACATTTATTACTAGAGACACATGCATAACATTTATTGTTAGAGAAAAATCAGATAAATATTTCAGATAAACATGCATATTTGTGTTGGTGTATGTGTACACCTGCAGTTATCCACAAAGAGACAAACTTTATTTTAGACAACATAAATATAAAAACACTGTTGTGTGCCAATGCATGATTAATGTTTTTTTTTTTGTTTTTTTTTACACAATACAGCCATTAACTGTCAGCCACACTTTCGCTCCAGATATGAACCTCAAGAAAGGTAGAATGTGACTTTCAGAAAGTACATTTTAATATAACAAGGAAATCCACATGATACAATCCAAAGTATCAAGAGATTTTAATAACATTGCTTTTAACAAATAAGACAAGATGAAACCGTAAAAAAGAGAAAAAAAAAAGGTGTCAAGGGTCAACTGTGAAATAAAGAGCTCTTCTTCTAAATGTATGATGAAGTGAAAGGTATAATTAACACTCATCATACATGGACATAAACATTCACTAGAACCTTTTTTTAGTTCTCAGTTTTTGTACAAGAGGAGATTCCACATTCCACTGCCTGGGCACCGGTTTTCTGTGGGGGGAAAATAAAAATATATATTAGTAATATTAAGCAATAATCCTTAGATATTTTGCTTATTGATGTTTATGTTAAATTAAATGAAACATTGTAAATTCAACTCAACTCATATGAAATGTATAAACTTACTTCTGTTCTGGTGACATGAGATGCAGAACACTCTCTTCTTCTTCTTCATCCACAACTTTGCTTCCTGTAACCAGATAGAAATGTTAAAATTTTGCAGTTCATGACAAAATCATATATAGTATGTTTCAAAAAGGAATTTTAGGTTGCCAACATATAAACAAGGTTTACAGTATAAAATGTCAAGTTAGAAACTGCTATTCACATTATTTTATATTCTATGTGAAGGCTTTCGTAACCAAGTCAGCTGAATAGTATGGACCTTGTCACTTTTTAAACTTAAGATGTGCAGGCTACCAACTATGAACTACTGATACACTTGAGTTATGGTGTCATAAATGAGATTTCTGACCTTAAGATTTAATCTAACAGATTAAATATGAAAAAAGAAATAATAATTGCAAAACATACCTCTTCTAGATTCATAACAGATGGCACTGACTTGCTCTCCAAATGTCACTTCATTGATGCTCACTTTAAAGAATCAGAAAATAGTTTATTTATATTGAAGTTCCTTTGCATTCCTCAAATGAAAACAATATCTGGGGTTTTACTAGCTCATTTCAACACAGATACTTTTAAAATATTTAAATTGACATACAATAGCACACACAATCATTTTTACTTCTATAACGTGAAAATGTCATCAAATTGGGGTGCCATATATCAGCCATTCACAAACAATGCATTTTTTACATTTAAAAACATGAGATGGAGGGCAGTGAGGAAAAAAAAGTCTATGTTCTTTTTAAAAGTTAAACTACTTTTAACTTAAAGGGATAGTTCACCCAAAAATGAAAATTTTATGTTTATCTGCTTACCCCTAGGGCATCCAAGATGTAGGTGACTTTGTTTCTTAAGTAGAACACATACGAAGATTTTTAACTCAAACCGTTGCAGTCTGTCAGTCATATAATGGCAGTCAATAGGACCCACGGCTTTGAGAGTCAAAAAAAACATACACAGACAAAACCAAATTAAACCCTGCGGCTTGTTACAATACATTGAGGTCTTAAGACACGAAACGATCAGTCTGTGCAAGAAACTGAACAGTATTTATATCATTTTTTACCTCTGATCCACCGCAATGTCCTGAGCGCGTTCACAACAGCTGGCGCGTGACACGTCAAAGTGCTCTGGGATAGCAGATGCATGCGCGGAAGCGATCTGTCATGCATATACGTCACTCATTGTTTACACTGTCACTGTTCTTGCACAGACCAATCGTTTCGTGTCTTAAGACCTCAATGTATCGTCACGAGCCGCAGGGTTTAATTTGGTTTTGTCTGTGTATGGGTTTTTTTGACTCTCAAAGCCATGGGTCCCATTGACTGCCATTATATGACTGACAGACTGCAACGGTTTGAGTTAATAATCTTTGGGTTCTACTGAAGAAAAAGTCAAATACATCTTGGATGCCCTGGGGGTAAGCAGATAAACGTCAAATTTTCATTTTTGGGTGAACTAGCCCTTTAAGCACCACGTTTCTAGAATGCATTGTCATGCCTTGAGACACTGCAAAAAACAAAAACGCAAATGTGACAGCCAAACGCATCCATTTAGCACATTTACACAGAAAAACAAAGGCAAAGCAGTGCTGTGGAATGCAAAAATGTGTTGTGTGTGAACAGCCCCTAAGGGTGGACATTTATAATTACGGGAGACATTCAAAAGAATGAATCTTACTTTGTGGAGTACTGATGGCTCTCCCAGCCTGCTTTCCTCGTCCTGTCAGTGGGTAGAGAGAGAGAGCACTTAAAAAAGATTTTTAACTGATAATACAGATGATCTTTATTAAAGTACACAAAAAGCAATGCATTTTGTTTTGTTACTGCCAATGCTTTTATTGCACACAATTTTTATTTTTTACATCAGAAATAAATTACCTTTATTGTTCTGTATAAGCGATATTATTGCTCTGTTGATGACAACAGAAAGGCTGTTATTTGGTTTACCTGTTGAAAACACTGTAGGGGAAGAATGGGTCCTGACTGGAGTTACCATGCCAGCATAAGTGCGACGCCTGAAAGAAAGAATAATTGTAAATGTTTGCTGATGATACTATTATTACTGTTGTCTAACTGAAAAAAAACAAAAAAACAAAAAAAAACAAAACAATATCTGTTGTACTGGGATGTGGCTCAGTTTTACCTGAGAGCATCAGCAGATTTAGGGGTTTGTGCAAGACCTTTAGCAGCATGAGGATTTAGAGGGGTGGCAAAACCTGTCTGCCCCCCAACGTTTCCTGCCTGGGCAGGAGAAGCCACAGCATTACCCTAAAGAAAGAGCAAGACAAGGAAAAACAGGGGAAAGAAACAAAGTCGTCAAAAACCAGCAGTGGCAACACTTTATGGCTTGGTTGTCTTCTGCTACTTTCCGATGCAGTTGTATGTTTGACTCACGTTTCGCCGGGGAGACATTGTAAAGTTGGCCAGTTGGTTCTCCATCCGCTGTTGTTCTTCTTGTTGTTTTTCCTTTTCAAACTGCTTGAGGTTATACTCCACCTCTGCAGCCAACTGCTCATCAGCAGCAAACAGCTCCTTCACTTCTGAACGATAGTCCTGCATGGTCACCTGTAACACACACACATAAAAGGCTTGAGTCAGAATAAATGTTTGTTTGGGGCAAAAGATTTGTTCGGCTTGATAAAGATCTGTTTCAAATACATATGGTTAAACTACTACTACTACGTAATAGAGATTGGTATGAAAAACAGATTGACAAATGAAAGTTTTCAATTTCCTCAGCTCCTCTTTTGTGTTTTTTTTAAATGTATGAGTAAATTAAGGTCAGCGGTTACTGTAACAACACTTTCCAATTTTCTGTTGTTCAAACAGTTGCAAGAAAACACTACAACTAAAACAAAGATGGGTTTCCATGTTCCACATATTCCATGGATTTCCACAAACAAGTGTTCTAATGGACACTTTTTACAGACTGTGATGACATTTCCAGTTATTAACATTAACTAGCAAAGTTTTTTTAATGTAATGTACATTTGTAACACTATACTTTGTGTTATATTACCATAGCATTAAATTAACTAGTTAACACTGCTGCTGAGGGAGGGACAGCAAATCTGAAATCTTTCCTCTTATTTCTGACCAACAAATTCAATCTCTTGACATTTTTTTTCCACTTTCACAAAGTCACAGAAAATGACATGAGTTTTTTTCTTCTGCTTTTGGAGCAAATGGAAACAAATTATATTTGTTGTAGTCTCCTGTTCACCACTAATATAAGTTAACCAAATTATGCTCATTTCTGCTTTGTTTTTTTACCAAAACAGGTCTCTTTTATCTAATTACATCCATATGCATCACCTGTAGATAGGCCATAAGGTGTTTCAGGACAGGTGAGTGTTGCTCTTCTAGCATGTTCTTCAGACTTATGATGATAGGAATAACATTCTCCACAAAGTTCCTCTTTTGGACCTGAACATAAAACAGATGGCCGGTTCAACAAAGATCAGACGATAATTTTTTGACTGCCTTTGGAATCTACCTTCAGGATGTTTTCTCACCTGTGAGACCAGCTTTTTCTGGGCCACCTGTAAGACAGCTTTAGCCATAGCCATCTCATCCTCCTGAGGTTCCTCTCCTGCTGCTGGGCCACTCATGGCTGTCAGTTTCATCTCTTTCAGTGACAGGATGTCAAATGTATCTGCAAGCAACTCTGAGCCGTCAGAGTCGAGAGGCAGCTCAGAGTCCACAAAACTGGCTGGAGAAGAGAAGAATCTGTAAGGGTAACATCTATGTAACATACTAGTGTTTCCTGAACTTCTGCTGAATCTACAGCCATTGACCTTCAAACTGTAAACTGATGATGAAAGGTGCATTACTGTTGCACCATTTGCCTGTGATTCATTTTGTTTTTTTTCTAATCTTTGGAAAAAGCCTTTTTTATTTTAATGTTCCAAAATGTTTTGAAATGTTTTAAAATTCCAAAATGAATTGATCATTCATTTGTTAAATAATTCTCTTATTTGATGATTTGGACAATTATAATTGTAAATTTAAATTCATTATTATAAACAGCTTCTCCACCCTAGAAAGTTCTGGAAAAGGGTATAAATTTCATTCCCAAAATCTGTACAAACCCTGCACAGCAAGCAGTCAATCACACACAGTTCTTACCAAGGATGTCCTGGCAGATTTTGGTTGTGATATTGAACCGTTGTTCATCAGTAAAGTTTTTCAATAAGAACCTGTAGATCCTGAAACGTTTGCCTTGATTCTGTGGTCCTTTCAGAGAAAACTTGCTTTTCTCACTGACAGAAAACATACAAATAAACCCATTTTCAGAACTCACAGCATTCAACGGAGTACTTTCTTTCCATGAATTGAAATTTTTTTTTTCAAACTTGTTGTTTTGCAAAAACCAAACATATCCAGGTTCATGCGATGCATAATTTTAGAATGTACCTCTCAGTTTGAGAGAATTTATTATATTTCTTATGTTTCTCATAAGAGTTGAAGTGGAAAATGCATTCAATGAAATGCTGGGAAAACATGAGGGGACTCTTCTTAAGCAGGAGGTCAACCAAGCAGTACTCACAGAGACTAAAACAAAAACAAATGAAATCACATCACAGCATTAGATTAAACAGCAAAAGAAACTGCACTATGATAAGCTTTTCTTTGGTCGCATTTCTTACTCCGCAATGGCAGGGTCTGGGTCCACAAGAGCAATAGCAAAGCGGAAAAACAGCGCACCTTTCCATTTCACATATTCCTCCTGTTAAAGAGCAAAACAACATCAAAATGCAAAACATTTATATATATATAAAAAAAAACAAAAAAAAACTGACAGCCAGATAAAAAAAAAAGATGCTTTGAAGGTTTGATCACATGTTTGTGTGTGTACCTGCAATAAGTTAGTCAGCATAATGAGGGTCTGCTCTCGGACGATGGTGTCTTTGTCTCTCAGACAGGCTGAGATATTTGGGATATATCGCGTCACTGTGTTGGTGTAGCGCACGCAAAGATCGCACATCACCACCACTACATTACTGCGCACGGCCAGCTCTGTGCCCACTTCCAGCTCCCGCGCAAACACAGGTAGATACTTCAACATCAGTTCCTCGTGTTGCAGACACAGCTTACCTATGACAGAAAGAGAACAAGCCCAAACTCAAAACAGATGTCGTCACATTCTGCCTGCTAGGTTTGTGTGTCTGAAGTAAACAATTAGTTTGTAAATGTTTCACACCTAATGTGATAACAGCATGTGCTCGCACCACTGTTGGCATGGAATTGGGTTTGAACTGAGACAGAGGCTGACTAGCAGGCAGCTCATCTCCTTCAGCAGGAACTGGAAGAAAACAGAATTAAAAAAAAACCCAAAAACAAACACATGCAGTTCAGATGGTTTTGCAACATTTCTCCAAGACCGTGATATTGATATCAGGTGGAAATAGCTTAAAACTGCATCTTAGTATGGGCAGATAACTAGATAACAGCTTTCTGAGAAGCTCTTAGTTATATTTTTTGGATTAATCATACTGACACATGCACATGATAAAAATCCTGGGATAGATGCACATCCATACGAAGTAAAAAAAAGTTGCATGGACAAACCTGGCTGCTGCTCTGAGGGAGTTAGAACAGATTGAACCAGAAGGAAAATTCTCTTTCCCACTTTAGAAGGGCAATGGAGAGAAGCGGCACCAAGTGTATAAAGATGTTTCACCTGAGAAATAGATGACAGATTAAAAAAAAGGAACAAAACATTGCCATTTAAAAGTGCAAAATGAAAACTAAAAACATCCTTCACTGATGAAGGATCCTTCACAACCTGCCAGAGAGGGTGTAAAAAAGTCATGTAAAACTAAATTATACTTGTTTTTTTTGCAAATACTTCAATAAAAAGTTGTATTTGCTCCCTTTAATAAAACCTTGGTCTTTACCAGCAGGTCTTCATTGATGTTTTCAGCTCCCTTCTCTTGTAGAATGACACCAGACAGATAACTCTCGCACACAGAGACCAGCTCTCCACAGAAACGATCCAGGAACTTCTAAAACACACACACACAAAAAGCATATTAGAGTACAAATGACACATTTTATTAAAACCTTATTGGGAATGGTATGATCTTACCAACGTGTCCTGAGTGTTGTCTGATCTTGCAAATCTGACCAGAGTATCCACACAGGAGCTGATCACCTCTAAAGGCAGGCTGAAAGTCTTCAACCAGCCCATCAGATCATCTACACAGGTAAAATGTACACATTTGCAATGTACTTGAATTAAAATACTATTACTAACAAAGTTTTATTGTGAACACAATAGTTTAACTGAATTTCCTGTCTTACACAAACATCCAGTAGGTAATTAGATTGACTACCTGTACACTATAGTAAAAATATTTCGGGTCAGTAAGATGTGATTTTTTTTGGAGCGAGAGAAAGAAAGAAATTAATAACTTTTTTCAGTAAGGACCCATTAACTACAATAAAAAGTCATTTATAAATGTCACAAATGATTTTTTTTTAAAATTGCCATTTTGATAATAAAAAGAAATGTTTCAAATCAGTATATTAGAATGATTGCTGAAGGATCATGTGACACTGAAGACTAGAGAAAAGGCTGATGAAAAATCTGCTTTGCCATCACAGGAATAAATTACATTTCAAAATATATTAAAAGAGATGGTATTTTAAATTGTAATGATATTTCACAACATTACTGTTTTTACTGTATTTTTAAAACCAATAACTTCTGAACTCAAGACACATTAGTGTTAAAAATAACTGCCTCATAAGACCGACTTGTGATGAAACCATAATCTGTCACCAATGGGAACTATTTTTAATTGTAATAACAAATAATACTTTTTTGATGCATTTGCGATCATATCAGTAGCATTCTGAAGTCCTGACACACCACACTTACCTACTATTCTGCTTTTGGTTTCATCATTAAGATTAGAGGCAATGTCACCCAGAACGCTCAAGATATGACAGGTCATTGAAACTGAAACAACTGGGGACCTGTTAATTTAAAAAAAAAAAAATGAATAAAATAATTCAAGAAAATATCTTGGAAAAAGCAGTCACCTCTTACACACTGTACATCAGTCAAAATCTAAATTATTAGAACAAAACTACATATTCTCTGACCTTTTTCCTTTATACTGTAACTGTCTGTACATTTACTATATGAGGTTCAGAAAAACATGAATTTCAAAATGAATTTCATAAAAATTCACGTCACTTCCTTAGCTCTGTTCTCTGACCTGATAGTATTCTCCCAGGTATCCAATATGGTGCCATAGTTCAGTTTAGGAGAGCAACTGGCAATTTTAGCTAACAGCAACCAGGCTGCAGCAGCCCTCTCTCCCTCGGTATGAGACAGCAAACCATTCACAAAGGCAGGAGTGAACTTCTGCTGTGGAGCCCACACGCTGAAAGCCTTGCTGAAATACCGGCTACAGAAGAGAAAGATGTGATGGAGAAGAGAATTAAAACAATGAAAGAAAAGAAAAAAGGGGAGACATGTCACACACCGCTAGTCACAGACGGTTAGAACACGTTACCGACCTGAGGGCTTGACACTTCTCACACATCAGTCCCAGTAATTCCCAGGCCAACTTCTGAGAGGTGTCACTATCCCGATATTTGCCTTGACTCTTAATGTGAGCAATGACGACATGGTCCAGACACTCTAGAGCTTTCTCTTGCACAGAGCTCTCAGAGTCCATGACAGCTGGTAACACTCCTCTCAGCCAGGCTTCTTGCACTTCTCTATTCTCAGGCAGAGCCTGGAATCATAATGATTGAAAGGAAGAAGTTTACAAGATGCTGGGGACACACACTAAACCAGCATAGAAGTATGAAAATCTGAGTTCAAGGGTTTATAGCAACCCTCCAGTGGACAGGCCAAAAAAAGTATTTTTTAAAATTATTTTGTCGTTAAAATTGTGCAGTTATGAGTAAACAAATATGATTAATATCCGTCTGACTTAAATTGGTCATGACTTATGAGAAAAACAGGACAAATTCCAAGTCTTTAAAAAAAAAATAGAGTCAGAATTCAAACTTGGCCTTGGTGGTAACCATTAAAATGCTGAGGCACAGGAAAGAGCTTGACTGTTTTGACTAGCTAATGATATTATTGGTCATAACAGATAAGACATAGTATTGTGAGGTTGGGAGGGGGTGCTCACAGCGAGGAGATCCATAAGGCACTGCATGGCTTTCTTCTTCACTGAGACAGCAGGATCCCTGCAGCGATCTGACAGAATACTCAGATTCTCCGCACTGCATGAAATCACCCCATGCTTCAGCAGACTCATGACGGTCTACACAAACACATGAAAGACACACAATGAGTTATAGCTGCTCTCTTTATACTATTTTGACAATGAAAATGATGGCTTTGTTGGAAAAGATGGGAAAATGATGGAAATGTGTATGGCTATAGCAACAGTGATTTAAAGCAACTTTCTCAAAAGGGTCTTATCTTACAGTACAAATCATGTAACATCTAAAGAACAGCATACAAATTAAAACACCACCAATAAAAATATAGACACTAAAAAAACCCTCCAAATGAACTAGTTGACCACAATAAGTTGACTGTTGGACGACTTATTGGCTATCAAGATCAAACCATACTGTGAGCTACACCAATATCCAAACAAAGGCCAAAAGTTTGTCAATCACAAACATTTATTAGGTAATTTAGCAAAAAACACATTTTATAGGTCAGAGAGGACGGAAAGCTTGGTGGAAGAAGCCTTGACTTGAATATAAGTACATAGGAAAAACATGAAATGCTTCAAAGTGTAGAATGTGTTTCTTACCTCCAGTGCACTTTTTCTAGCATTGGTTTTAGGATCACTGACATGTTTTTTAAACAGAGTCATAGTTTCCTCATCTAAGAAACATAAATAAAGAAATAGTCAGTCATGCAAAATTTTTAACTTAAAATGACAAGGCCTATATGAGGTGAACTTACTCTGTAAGGAAGTATTCATGACGCTCCTGTGGGTCGTGGTGATGCTCTTGTGTTTTGTAAGTTCAATGGTTCTGAAAGTCAGAGCGGTTTTCTGAACAGTTTCTGAAAAACAAAACTCAAGTTGACCCATCAATGACTATAAAAATGCCTCACACTAATTTCATTTTAAAACCCGGAATATGATCTTACGCTCAGAGCGGCCCGAGTCCAGCATAGTCTGAGCACCTGCTGAGAAAAGAAAGAGCATATTCAGTAAGTATTCAAACACACCGCTTGTTACAACTAAATAATATAACTCATTCACAATTTACACTGAACTGTACAGTTACCGAACTGTAGTAATATACATACTGTTGGAAAAGAGCTCATGGACACATTTTGTAGCATTCTGGGAATCAAGCTCCAGACACCGTGCCAGGCAGTGCAACGCGTGACCTCTGACTGTTGGGGAGACATCATTACGATGATTGTAGATGATGTTGTGCACCAGAAACCTGTGAGGCAGGAACACAGCCAACTCAGGATCCACTGTATCGTCCACATCCCTCTCATTCTGCTCCAGAAGGACCATGGCAACATCAAGCGCAAACATTCTGAATGCCACCTGAAGAAAGGTTTTTATTGTATTTATAAGGAACAGACAAGAGCATTAACAAATATGTAACAGTTTGTGCACATAGTAAGTTATGCTTAAATTAAAACAGTCATGGGGCTGAGACACGACAAGTCACACAGTTCACCTTGTTGTTTCGGGAGTAGCTATAGAGCCACTTAACCATGGTGGCATAGTCCTGACTCGGCATCTTAGCCATCAGCTTCCCAACAGCCTGTGCTCCACTGGATCGATATTCAGACTTCTCCACCATCTGAAACAAACACACAAACACATGTGAGACGAGATGCGTGGAAAGAATTACAAAGAAATTTTTTTTTTTTTTTTTTAGATATTCTGTTCCTCCACAGAAAGCCTAGGTAACCAAAACTTAAAAGATCCAAAAAAAGTTATAATAGTGCTGTAAAAGGAATCTATATGAATCAAGACAGAGACATGGTCGTTTATGATCAGATTTTATTTAGGTTTTTAGTATATATAAACAAATACAAATGAAATCGTATATGGCAATCATGGATGCTTGTGTGTACATCACGCGCTAGAATATTATAATATATATCTATATCGCTCTCTATCTATCTATCTATATATATATTGGGGTCACTATAATGATGACACTAAAATGTCATATGTAGATTCTTCAAAAATGTCAGTGTTCCATGAAACATACAGGTCTGGAATGACATGAGAGCTGACAGTCAATAATGACATAGCTTAAATGAAGCGACTTATTTTTAGTGAAATATTCTTTTAAAATAAAATTTACCTGATGGCAGACGTGTTGCACAAGGATCCGTAAAAGTGGCAATGTGGCCTCCCTCTGCTTATCAACAATATGACTAGAACACAGGACAAATAATTCAGATATAAACAGCTCACAGAATCAATGCTAAACACACAGCATGGGACAAAAAAAGTTTAGAAATTACAAGTATTTTTAAAAACAAAACAAATATTTCTACATGAAATATAACTGGAACCCCAAGAAGAATGGAATAAGCAGTCACTAACCTAATGAAAAGTATGGCCTGGTCTCTGGCACCACAGACGGCCTGAGATGGAGCAAGAAGACACGGCTTGGACCTCTCTTGTGTTTTCATCATTAGAATAACATATAGTAGTTTGCGGAACACTCGGCGACGGCACTGTAAAATACAACACCCACAGAGATGAAGCAATGTAATGTAACTCATGCAACTAAAATGCAGTGGTCGTTTTGGAGTAACCTCACCCACCTCATCTCCTTCACCATGAATGGTTGAGCAAAGTAGCCCCAGTCCATGGTAGGACAGCTCAGGTAGACTTTGTAATTGGTCGACACTCCTTGAAAACAAACAAAAATCCTTATAAAGGCTAAAATGCTGGATATACATTCATTTGTGTGAAAGACTCTTAAGAAATGCAGTTGATATTGTTAACTAAAACTATACTAAAATAGTTTAATCTAAAAGAATAGTTTAGAATAGCTTATTATAAAATAGTTAAAGATGTATATAAATATTGGATGAAAACATTAAACCTGAAAAACAGACGCAAAATAGAATAAGTTTAAATTATACAAATATACATATATACACACATATAAATATGTGTGTGTATATATATATATATATATATATGCAGCTTTATGTTAAACTGCATTAAATTACTTTTTTTCACATCAATCTACACTCCATACACCATAATGGCAAAGCAAAAACAGAACTGTCACAACTTTGTAAATTTATAAAAAATTAAAAATCTGAAATAAGTACATTGCATAAGTATTCAAACCCTTAACTCAGTACTTAGCTGAAGCACCTTTACAGCCTCAAGTATTTTGGGGTATGATGCGACAAGCTTTGCACATCAGCATTTGGCAATTATCTGCCATTCTTCACCTCACCTGTTCACTTCTCAAGCTCTGTCGGGTTGAGTGGGGGCAGATGCACATTTTCAGGTTTCTCCAGAAATATTTGATTGGGTTCAAGGCCAGGCTGTGGCTGGGCCACTCAAGGACATTCACAGAGTTGTCTATAAGCCACTCTTGCTGTGTGCTTAGGGTCATTGTCCTGTTGGAAGGTGAGCCTTCTGCCCAGTCTGAGGTTCTGAATGCTCTGGACTGGGTTTTCATTAAGGCTATCTCTATATTTTGGTGCATTGAGCATTTCTTCTACTCTGATGAGTCCCTCAGACCCTGTCGCTGAAGAACAGTCCCACAGCATGAGGCTGCTACCAGCACACTTTACGTTTGGGATGGTACTCTGCAGGTGATGAGCAGTGTCTGGTTCCCTTCAAACATTATGCTTGAAATTGAGGTTCATCAGAACAGAGAATCTTTTTTCTCAGAGTCTGAGGTTCCTTTAGGTGCTTTTTCTGCAAATTCCAACTGTGTTTTCATGTGTCTTCACTGAGGAGAATATTGAGTCTGGCCACACCAGCATGAATCCCAGATTGGTGGAGTGTTGCAGCGATGTTTGTCTTCTGTAAGTTTCTCCTATCTCCACACATGATCATGGAGCTCAACTAGAGTGACCATCAGTTTCTTGGTCACCACTCTAACCAAAGCCATTCTCCATCAATTGTTCAGTTTGGCCAGGAGGTCAGCTCTAGGAAGAGTCCTCCAAACGTCTTCCATTATGGATAATGAAGGCTACATGCTTCTGTGAACCTTCTGCCTTCAGCAGAATATTTTTCTGAACTCTTCCCCAGATGTGTGGCTTGACGCAAACCTGTTGCTGAGCTCTACAGGCAGTTCTTTTGACCTCAGGGCTTGGTTTTTGCTCTGATATGCATTTTCAGCTGTTAGACCTTTTATTAAGTTGTGTGTGCCGTTCCAAATTATATCCATTCAATTGAATTTGCCACAGGTTAACTTCACTCAAAGTGTAGTAACATCTACAAGCAATATGAATGCTCCTGAGCTAAATTTCAACTGTCCCAGATAAAGGTTTGAATACTTATGCAAAGGAATCATTTAAGTTTTTGTGTTTAATAAATTTGCAAAGATGTTAAAAATCTGTTATTTGCTTTGTCATTATGGTGAGTGGAGTGTAGATTGTTGTGGAAAAAAAAAGTAATTTAAAGCGGTTTAACAAGGCTGCAACATAAGAAAACATGAAAAAAAAGAAGGGGTTTGAATACTTCTGCAAGGCAATGTGTGTGTGTGTGTGTATATATATATATATATATATATATATATATATATATATATATGACTTAACCACATAAAGTTACTAAAACATAAAAATGAAAATATAAAAATAAAAGGCAATTCAAAATATAAATAATACAATAGTATCTATCAAAAGTAGCGCTGAAACGCATTTCCTCATCTTTCTAATTTTTGTTTGCTTTTACCTTTCCTGAGAGAATGACATATCTCCAATGACTGGTTCAAAGTTGGTAAGTTCAGTGAAAAGCTGAAAGTAAATGAAAATAATATAAAAATCTCAGCATTCTGTACGTATAAATGTAAAAATACAACTTTTTTTAAAGGTTAAAATCAATGTGAGAAAATGCTCAACCATATTCAGATCTATACATTAACACTGCTTTATATAATCTCGACGAACCGATTATGTAATGACCTAATAGTCTCAAGACTGCAAAGAGGATCAAACTGGCTTTTCAAAGAAAAAAAAAAAAAAAAGAACAGCTGTACCTAAAACTACTTTAAGATTCACACAAATCATTTACTGACCTGATCATCATTTACTGACCTGAACACAGCTGTCAGCACTCTGAGGTTTGTCTCGAAGTGAAAATCTCTCGAGCAGTCTCAGAAGAGTGCGAACCAGCAAGACTATGCCCTCTCTTAGTTTCAGCAAATCCTGTGCAGAAAAGAACATCCCCGCTTCTTCATCATCTTCATCATCATCAATCTCCATCTGTTTGGAAACAAAACACCAAAATACATGACACCACTGTCACAGTGACAGAGAGACTGGAATTCTTCTCAACAATGTAGAAAAAACACTTTTAGAGATGAGTGTAAATGTCACATATACAAACAAACAAAATCAAAATTCTATACCTCTTCTGACACTTTCTTTGGGGGTTTGGATCGTTTCCCAGTTTTAGGATCACCTTGAGAGCTTTTCAAAGAATCCCTCTTGCGTTTCTTGCCCAAGTCTTGAGGCCAGCATTTCAGGGGCAGGTTCAGACAGGTATCAAAAAGAATCTGATGATACACTTTATTCGCAACACTCCCTGAAGATGAACAAAAAGAAAAACAAACTCATGAGGGTCTAACAACCTGAAATCAGTGTCATTCCATGCATTAGGAAGGAATTAAGCACTGCAACCAGACGCAAGGGATGGAAACTGACCAGGTATTTTTAGCAGCAACAAGTATAGAGAGGCTGCCTGTAGACCGCATAGTCTCTGTTCAAGACTGGGACTTTTGGCTTTAGCACTAAGGATGAAGTAGGAAAGGACAGCCACCAAAGTTTTTGCAGAGATGCCATTCTCACCAAACACCACCCAGACACTCTGCAGGGAAAAAAATACATTATAAGCACGTTACATTTACACTGCCTGCATCACAAACAGATCTACTATTTTGTGGCGTGAAGCAGAAAGAGATTACAGCATCATCACATGTTATACCTGTGTATTGTCATCATCCTCATTGGAGAAGGGCAAAAGCTGCATGTAAATTCTTTTGAAAACATCAGGGTCTTCTTTTATCTCCTCCTCAATAACAGGGTCAAGAGGGTCTGTGTGGGTGAACTCGAAATCCCACACTGCATCCACCCAGGCTGTAACAATCAACAATATATGTACACTCTCGTTAATAATGCCCAAAAATGCTGCAGGCTGCTCATTAAGTTGAGACACAGAGCATGATTATACGATACATACTATGACTATACAGTGACACAGTCAGACTGATTGTTTTCAATCTAATTATAAACAATATGACAGTTTGATCGGACAGTTCGTTAAAGTTCCTAGTTCCTCTTTCTCTGCTATGGTAAAACAAAAAAAAGTTTTGCGTCAAAATCTCATATATAACAAGCCATGAACCGAAACCAAAACAATCCCCCGGAATGACAACGTCAGTTGCAGCTAAACATATTTCGAGGTTTACTACAACAATACACAAAGTGGATCTCAAAAATCATTTAGCCGTTGTTTCTAGGACATGCTCGTGACAAAAATGAAACCATACCTGTAGACACACTATTTAATTTTAATAACTGCAACACATGTATCAACTCCATCCTTCGTTCAAAATAACGCGCCAACAGCCGCTGTACTGGGGGACAACAATCCCGGCATGCTTGACGACACACGCAGGAGAGCTCATGAATATTAATTAGGTAAGACTTTTTTTTTTTCGTTTTTTTTAAACTTTCTCTAATAACAGTACAATAACATGCACAAATAGTGTGAATTTACAAATAATATAGCATGAAAACAATTACACAAAAAGACAAAAATAACGTCAGAAAACGAAGAGGGTTGGTGTCGACTTATTAATATTCATGAGTCAAAGCAGTTCCTTTTCGCGCTCGTTAAATCCAGCGCATGCGCAACTTTCATTTCTGTGACGCGCGTTCCTCAAAACCCAAAACACAGCGAATATGGCCCGATAGAGGAAATGCTCCAGACTGTAAATGTACAAAAACAAATTAACGGAGGACTACAAAAGGAAGAATACAAGTAAGCGACCAAACTAGGTGTAGCACTCATTTTTTAAATGTTCTTTACTTATTGTACAGGGGCTGAATATATAAATATCATATTATGCGTTTTATATGTTATAACCTGCTGTATATGCTAAGTTTTATATCTACTGTCTGCCATCCGAAACCAGTAAAATTTTAGTTATCTGTCTCTCTCTGTGTCTGTCTCCAAATGTATTGATAGTTATGTATGATAGTATGTACACCATTTATATTACAACCTGATAATATCTCTGTATTAGAGAAATGTGTTGTGCTGCTGTATCAGAAGCTTTCGCTGTGTATTTGCTAATGGACTTTTATTTATTTACAGGTGACTTAAGTTCTCCTGAGCTCTTTAGTGTCCTCTGTTGATCACATCACAGAGCATGAGTGAGATTTAATCATACTTAAGTGTTTTGAGGCAAGGATGACAAGAGGAAAATGGCAGGACAGGCTGAAGTCTGTGGAGCAGAGAGCCTCATCTTTTCAGTCTTCTCCTCTGAGCTGTCCGTACAAGCCCCGTCTGTCCCGGCCATGGCAGCCCTCCTCTGTCTGGAGACTCTTCCCACGGCAGAACACAGCTATCGCCTTTGCTCAGCACATTAAACAGGTCTAGACAGCAGCTGTTGGATATCTGTTTAAATGTGGTATAACTTCTGCTGTTTTTAAAGTGTTTGGCTCTTATATTGTCTTTGTCAGGACGTGCATTTATTTTCACTGGAGAAGGAAGGCAGTGATGCTGGACAGAGGATTTTCCTAGTGACCAGCTACAGTGAACTTTGGCATTATTACAGGTATAATGATATGTATAAATCAGTTTTAGGAAAGCCACAGTCTGCTACAGATGAAGAATTTTATAAAACTGTAATCACTAGTTACTTTATACATTACTAATTTACATTTACTTCACTTTTAATACAATGTACGTGCACTGCTGTAGGTGAATGAGAGATCTTTGTTTCTTCAGCACTCACAGACAGTCTCTGATGCACTGCTATGAGGTCATTCTGGAAGGGGCCGTCTGCAAACTCTACTTTGACTTAGAGTTTGACAAAGCCTCCAACACACACCTGGATGGCAAGGTGATGGTGGCAAAACTAATTCAGGTAAGTATACACTACTCTTCAAACGTTTGGGGTCAGTAAGATTTTTTTAAAGAAAATAATATTTTTATTTAGCAAGGACATATTGAAGTGAACAAATATTACAGTAAAGACATTTATAATGTTACAAAAGATTTCGATTTTGAATTGCTGCAAATAAATTTCAAGATTTTTTGCTAAATAACAAGTTCAAAACGTATCTTTTTAAAAATGTCTAACGGTTTCCACAAAAATATTAAGCAGCACAACTGTTTTCAATGTTGATAATAATAAGAAATGTTTCTTGAGCACCAAATTTAGCATATTAGAAGGATTTCTGAAGAATCATGTGACTGAAGATTGGAGTAATGGCTGCTGAAAATTTAGCTTTGCCATTGCATGAATAAATCACATTTAAAAATATAATAAGTTAGAAAAATGTTACTTTAAATTGTAATAATAAATCACACTATTACTGTTTACAGTGTAATTTTGACCAAATAAATGCAGCCTTGGTGAGGTCAAAAGACCTTTTTTAAAAACAACAAAAAATCTTACTGACCCCAAACTTTTGAATAGTGTGTTATACTAAAAATAAATGGACATCAAAACTATGGTTTTCAAATCTTTCCTCATTATCTAATAACAGTATGTGTGTGAGAAGCTAGAGGAGGTTTATGGTCTACGCTGCTCTGCAAAAGATGTCCTTAATTTAGACTCCAGCACCTCTGAGAAGTTTAGTCGCCATCTTATATTCATGCTTCCCAGTGCTGCATTCAAAGACAACTCTCATGTAGGTAAGTCATTGTTATGTCATCAACATGTACTAAGAGGTGATTGATGGATATATATTTGTCGCACTCTATGATAGTAATGTTTGTTGCGTGCTTGCAGGGCGATTTATTCATGATATCCTGCATCCTGCTGTAAAAAGCCTTCAAAAAAGGTGAAAGGACAAACATTGGAAGCTGTGATCAAACTCAGAACTTAGAGCTGATTTCTTTGTTGTCTCTTTATTGTTTTATGTAAAAACCCTCATTCTTTTTCTCAGCTTCATCTTTTATATAGTCGCAGTGTTCTACATTTATACATCCTTCTGTTTCTGTTATAATATCATATTGGTTCGATTTGGTTTAAAGCAAACCAGAGGCGCCCACAACAGCAGTTTGTCCAGAAGAGAACAGAAATGATGTGGATGGTTCTCAGGCCAAGAGAAGAAAGTATGAAGAGAAGGATCTTGATTTTCTGATAGTGAAGAGCAAAAATGGACAAGAACAACTTTTTGTTGACCTGGGTAAGAATTAATAGGTTGTTCTTTAGTCTACAAAGTCGTGAAAAATTGATTGTTTCATTGACACACTGGACTTTAAAGGACTGTTGTTCACGGCAACTTCTTTGCTGTTGATTAAATGAATGAGTACTTATTACATAAATAATATACTTAAAAGTTAAGTGGGAAAAGAATGTAATGTTTTCTGACTCTTAATTGCATGTTATTTACAATTAAATGAAAATGCAGTATAATTTCAATTTATATAAAATGTAATTAGTTACATGACTACTTTTTAAATTCATAATTCTATTATCTTTGAAATATGGTTAAAGTGTACTGTCAAATGTACTGACAAGGTAATGGTAATCTGCAATATACTTTAATGTCAATTAATGTCATGTATTTAAATATATTTGTAATTTTAATTACATTTGTAATGATGAACTTTCAATTTAGTACATTTAAATTATGTTAACCTAAAAAGTAATTTTGAATAACACAACAGTTAAAATTATAATCAAGTACTTTACATGTGCTTTAGTATATTAGTCAACACATCACAGTCAGTGTGCTGCTTTAAATCAAGACAAAAATCATGTTTTTATTGAAACAAAAATTAAAATAAACATTAAAACTTTTAATGTATTATTATAAAGTGTACTTAACTGTTTTAAAAAAAACGCTTTAATTACTTAATTACACTTCATTAAAATGATATTATCAGAATGTAGTTTTTAAAATACTGTATATATTTTTTTATTTTGACTCTTTTGAAGGTGTGTACACCAAGAACAGAAACTTCCGTCTCTACAAGTCCTCCAAACTGGGAAAGAATGCAGCCTTTTTTCTGGCAGAAGACAACAAGTTTGTCCCAAAGCCCTCCAAGCACACCACAGAAGAAGAATGCATATTTTTAGCTTCCTTAATCACCAATATCAGGTTATTTATATGCATCTTACATCTTTGTATAAACATGTTGTCCACACTATGGTGGGGCCAGCCTTTTTGTGATTGTATTTTGGTTTAAGAATGTTGGCTTTCACACACACTAACACAAATATCTGTTTTGCACCAGTTTCACAGGACAGAGGATTTTGACTTATGATATGCCACAGAAGAGTACAGCGGGATCTCAGTGTTTCAGCCTTCAGAGAGAGTCACACAGCTCTGGTAATGAGAAATACAAATGAACATCCCCAAGTGCTTTCAGTGGTTTATAAGAACAGGATTTGTGAGCAAATTAACTCAGAATTAACCATCTCAGGTCAGTGCTGCAATGTGGTTCAGTTAAAATGTGCATTTATATGTATTAAACTGAACATTCACCAGCCCTGTGCCTTTTGGGGGGAAGAAGTTAATTTCCCACCCTGCTTGAATATCATGCTTTACTGTTCACATCATTGACAGTTAACGACAAGTAGAGACTTCTCACTCTGTCCTCCCCATATAGATCTGTTGGGAGAACAGAAGCCGTCTCCTTTTAAAGAAGTGGATGAATTCGTGCTGACACTCGTGTGCAGGGATGGCATTCAAGGAAGTAAGCGACAGTAACAAAAAGAGACGGTGCCATGCTTTCATTGTACTTCAGATTCTTTTAACTGTATTGTTCACAAAACCAGTTTTTTCACAAAAGGAATTATTTCAGCTGAATGCTTTGTTAACTGAATGTCACATTTAACCCAAACAGGCATCCAGCGATGGAACTACTTTGCATCGGAACAGCTGTTGGTTTATGATATTGAGAAATTCCGCTGGTGCCACAATGTGAAGCGCTTTCACAAGAGCAATAACATCATGTGAGTCTGCATCTCTGTGATTTGCATTGCTTTACATTGTCTGTTTGATGGTCTGTAACAATTACGGATACTCTTTATTCTTCTTTTTGACAGAATTGTGGTGGATCTCAAAGAAGAAGTGTGGTATCAGAGGTGCCATGACCCTGAGTGCAGGAGACAGAACTACAGATCCTCCAGTACGCTCCACAGAAGAATAAATAGCACCACATAAAACCTTTTACTTTAAAGCTACTATATAGTTATACCAATAATTTGGCATTTCTATGTTTTTACAGGTTTCCCACTGCCTCAAGAGGTCTGCATGAGCCACCTGCTGATGGAGGTCAGTCAAGATTCAGCTCAAACACCTGTAATTTCTATAACCATACATTAGGTCGAATGTATGTTTGTGTGTTGACTTGTACACCTTTCTTTACATAAGGATGAAGAGGATCAGGCATATTTAACGGATGAACTGGGGAACATTGAGCTTGCCCAGAGCTCTGTACCCATGACTGATCCTGAGTCCTCCTTAGCTCCTCAGGCTGAGGACTGGGGAGAGTGGCCTGATGACCCTGCTTATCTGGAAGCTCTGCAGGAAGTAGAAAGGACCACCGAAGAGGTACCTGATGAGCTTCTGCTCCAGGCAGTGGCTGAATGTGAATGATGGCCTTGTAACCTGAATGTCTCTAGATGGTGGAATGTCAGCTTGATGTCATTATTAACAAACTATAGTGCAATACCTGAAGTTCTTTCTTTATTTCAATGTATACAAAACTGTAAAGTATGTTCTTGAATTCTGTTTCTTAACAAACTGTATTTTTCTAAATGTTCAAAATTGATTTATTTCCATAAATTGTTTTGGGATATTACAAGTTTGTTTAATTTATTAGATTTTATATACATACATGGATTAACTTAGAAGCACACTACTCAATACTTGTTAGCCTCAGTAAATAAAAATGAGAAATAATACAAAATAATCTGTGTGCACAAATGTATATATTTAAATATATATAAAATATTTTAAACATCTGATTTCATTTTTAATCATCCAGTATACTTTTAATGCAGAGAAATACTGCATATGGTGAAGTACAATACAATACACCTTATAAATTATACAACAGCCATATATTGATCTGACTGTGGACACCTTTGACCCCTTTCAAAATCCTCATGTGGATTTGATATAATTTGACGCAGTGTAAAAGATTTTAACTAAAAATAAATCTTAAAATTTAAATTTAACTGTTGCCATTAAGTAAAATAATTGTTGCCAAAGTTCACTGTACCTTTTCAAACACTTTAATTTAGTTTTAATTTTGAAACTGAAAAACAATAAAGCAGTAAACATAAATTATTGTCAAGTTAAATGGATGGAAAACTGATTATGTACTTTTCTGATTCACAGAATCACTTCAAGGATAAAGAATTCTTGTGAGTTAAATAATAAAAAAATAATTTATTCATTTTATTCATTTATTCAGTCAAATGTAGCACAATAAACTGGTGATACACATAATTTAAACGTGTCCTCTTTCTTCCACTAGAGGGCAGAAATTGTCTATTGCTGAGCAGAGATGCAGCACAGGGTTGGATTTATTGTGTGTTGCTGTATAAATTTTAAATCTGAGAAAATCTGACAAGGTGGGTTTCTCCAGTTGATTCTTGCTTCTTCCCAAGGAAACATAAGGGAGTTTTTCATCTCTCTGCAAAGCTGCTTTAAAACAATGTGCATCGAAAGGCCCTAAACAAACATGCTTTTTGTTTCTGATACACCTCTATGTGACTGTACATATGATTGAAATAGAACAAATACAAATTTAATTTTTCTGATTTTATGGCTGTGATTTTAATTTTTGGGGGGCCATTTCATGACAAACTGGAGAGTACATAGATTACTTATTAATCATTTTTTGTTGTTTCTTTTTTTTTTTTTTTTTTTTTCCTTTGCAGTGACCCTAATAATTACTTTAGAACACCATTGACAAAAATACTTTAGACCAAGATTAAGATGATATATGACAAGCATGGTTTAAGGTCATTTGAAACTTTGTGACTTTTTATTGCACAAATGAATATTACGAATCTTATTATGACAAGAACAACTATCTATCTATCGATCGATCGATCTTCTCACTGGAAGAGTGTTTTTCTGTAATGTTTCCTATATTGGAATGTTTTCCCATAAACTCCATATTGTTGTTAACAAGTTACTATTATTAGCAATAACAACTTCATTAATAATAATCTTTATCATCTAACAAAGAAATATGGGATAATTCTATTCCCATTCCCACAGTATGAGCACCATTGTATATATACAGCATTTATATTTTTTTCAAATAGAGTTTCTCATTGAAGTGATATCTTTTCTACATTTTAGAACTAATCTTCACCATCAGGTTTTGTGTAATTTTTGTAATCTCAGGTCAGTGTAAGAGGGACATTCTGAAGCATGTATGAATTGTCAGGGTTCTGCTCATACTGAATTGGCCTTTTGAAGGGGTCATATCAAGAAAAAAAAAAATATTAACAATACATGTGGACTTCCAACAACAACAACAAAAAAAGATCACCCCTCTACACTAGAAGCAAACTTTTAGATGTAATATTTAGATAAATACTAATGATTTATTATGTAAAGAGTTCATTTAGAATCTTTAGATGTAAACTATTAGACATTTAAATTACCATTTAAATGTGAAGATTCAAATCTGTCTAAATTTAAAATATTCAATCTTGTTCCTTTTTAGGCATTACTGAACATGATAAATGAAGTAAAAGAGGCTCGGTTGTTTTTATTTGCAATAAATACTCGTTTGCTCATGGAGCATTCTCATTTTGTGTTTAAAAAAAAAAAAAAAGATGGGCTGTGAACATATACTGTAAGTCTTTGAACAGTGATGGAGATGAACGGTGATGTCATTTCAGGGTCAGATCCAGCTGATGCCATGATGAGACAAGGACATCATAATTCAGGAAAGGAGAGCGGTGGTGTCACATTCCAAGAACAGCCAGATCACCTGATTCTGTGCAGTGTGTCTCTCTGAGTGACCCGGGAGCATGATCCACAACATGTGGTGCGATAGTATGAGTACACACACAAACGGGCCTGGACTACCACCACACAGTTATAGTACATATCCCTGCAGGACTCATCTACAGAGAGAGACACAGAGAGAGATATCTTAAAGGTACAGTTCACCCAAAAATGAAAATGATCATCTCTCATCTTTATATTATCTTAACCTACACTTCTGTTCAAAAGTTTGGGCTCAGTAAGATTTTTAATGTTTTTTAAAGAGGTTTCTTATGCTCATCAAGGCTGTATCTATTTGATCAAAAATACAGAAAAACTAATTTTGTGAAATATTGCAATTTAACATAACAGTTTTCTATTTAAATATACTTTAATTTCATCATTACTCCAGTCTTCAGTGTCACATGATCCTTCAGAAATCATTCTAATATGCTGATTTATAATCATTGTTGGAAACAGTTGTGCTGTTTAGTGTTTTTGGGACCTGTCATATTTTTTTTCAGGATTCTTTGATAAATAAAAAGTTAAAAAAGAACAGTGTTTATTCAAAATGGAAATTTTGTGTTACAATATACACTACTATTCAAAAGTTTAGGGACTAAAGTTTTTCTTTTTTTTACAGCAAGGGTGTGTTAAATGGATAAAAAATTATAGTACAGATTTATATTGTTAGAAAAGATTTTATTCATCAAAGAATCAAAGAAAAAAAGTATCACAGGTTCCAAAAAAATATTAAGCAGCATAACAGTTTCAACACTGATAATCAATCAGCATATTAGAATGATTTCTGATCATGTGACACTGAAGACTGGAGTAATGGCTGATGAAAATTCAGCGCTACATCACAGAAATAAATTATATTTTAATATATATTAAAAAAGGAAACCAATGTTAGAAATTCCAATATTATTTCAAAATATTACTGTTTTTTCTGTATTTTTATCAAATAAATACAGCCTTGATGAGCATAAGAGACTCCATTAAAAACATTAAAAATCTTACTGATCCCAAACTTTTGAACGGCAGTGTGTATATATATATATATATATATATATATATATATATTTTTTTTACATTGAATTCCAATTTACACTTTGTGTCTTTTTGTAATTTTGTGGAACTTGTTAGCTATAATCTCCATTCACTTTAGTTCATTTTATGGAAAAGAGCAATTAAAGTGTTCAGCTTAAGATATTTATTATAATTTTGAATTAACTTACTTTCATATTTTCAATTTTCTTTTTAATTTTAGTTCAATTTCCTAGTCATTTATAGTCGTTTTTTATTACTTTTTGTATTTTTCTGTATAGATTTTTATTTCTGTTTTAAGTAATTTTAGTACTTCAACCATATTTAAATCTGTTTCAGCTATTTGCCAACATTTCTAAAAAAAAAATTAAAATTACGGTTTTCATCTGATATTTAAATTTTATTTTAATTAGCTTTATTTCAATTACTGAAAATGATTTTTAATAGTTTTAATTAACAATAACAAGACTGTTGAAAAGACGAGCTACTGGTTTAAATTATTTGTGAAAGGCTGGCCATAATAATTCACATCATTAGTAGAGAGAGAATTCTTTCTATAATAAGACTATATAAATAAATGGAAAAAACTGAAATATATACAAATGATTTGGAATTTAATCAAATTGAGAGCTTGTGAATAAGATTTGAATTGCAAAATCTGTATCGATAATGACATAAGTAGATGACAGAATTATCATTTGTAAAAAGTATGTATTGTAAAAAAGTAAGAAAATCATACCAATCTGTGGCGCGCAGGTGTGTGTGTTACAGTTCTCCTTGTTTGCAGGTTCAAGAGCAGAATCACAGTCATGGCTGGTGGTCAGATCATCATGCAAACAACGTACCTCTCTCACTCGAAAGCCTCCGTCACAAGAACGAGAACACTGAGGCAGTTAGAAACATTCTTGTTAAATAAGTCAGTTGAAATAACTTGATAGAATTTGCACCGTGTGTGAGAAAACCTTACTGAGCTCCACTCCGTCATGTACCACTGTGCTCCACAACTCTTCAAAAAACAGGTCTGCGCACTTGGAGGACGGGGCAGATGAGAGCAACGGTCTTCTGAGGTGACTTCTAATTGGCCACTGTTTTGGACAACACAGACCACACCTCGACTCTGGGTACCATTGCCACATTCAGATGAGCACTGTGACACACACATACATATTAAACCTCATTTTGTGATTCATTTCAGGTCATTTTGACCTGGAGAGGATTATCTTTTTTCTGAAAATGCTAGTTAATGTCCTAGTTTTAGCTTAATGCTAGTTAGCATCAGGCTAAAACTTGCTGACTTCGTTCACATACCTTTATGGTATAACAACTTCCTCCTCAAAAAATTTTTTTCCTCAACTTGTTACACTTGTGGTGTTCTGGGTCAAAGATGGCCAGCCTACAAAATACTGCTTTATAATTATGCTGTATTATCACCAAACCTTAGATAATAAGATCTTTTCATCAACTTGTTTTCTTTCAGTTAGCACAAGTTTTGTATTTCTTTCTACTTATTGATCGTAAGCCTCATCGATCTGAGCTTATGTACCTCATTTTGAGTGAACATTCCCAAAATTATCCACAAATAATGCTTTCTTCACTCAAAATCTGAGGTGCATAATCTAAGATCAATGAGGCCTACACCACTCAGTTCCAAAAAGAAATACAAAACCTGTGCTAATTAAAAGAAAACAGGTTGCCATCTGAGGTTTGATGATAATATAAAACAAATGAGAGATTTACAAGCAGTTTTTAAAGGCTGATCATTTCTGACAGGGAACACCAAGCTAGGTAAGCACAAGGGTTAAAACATACAGTGTTTGACTTTTCTACATATGTGTTTGTTCCTGTACCTGTCCCCACGGTCCTGCGTACCATTCCAGTCGCTGTGTGCAAGGTCCCAGGTCACACGGCATTAGCTCGTCAGGTTTATCCTCATCATCGCAGTTGTCCAGTGGAAGTGAGTTGGTCTGACTCATCATACACACCACTGACCGGCTGCGACTTCCTTCTGCGCAGTCTGCAGAACACTGGAGAGAGACAAAAAACTGTTTTAGAAGTAGGCTACTACTGCAAAATACCAAAGAAAAACGTACAGATTTCTTACCCTTTCACTCCAGAGAGAGTAGAACCAGCTGCTGGCACAAACGCCTTTGTCACAGTTTTGCAGGTCCAGTGGGCGAAGGGCCATGTTGCATTCCTCGTCAGCAACAATGTCACCCAGGTTATCCACACACACAACTTCTCTTTTACGCTGACCTACTCCACATGGCACTGAGCACTGATAGAGAGAAAGAGAGGTTTATGTGTATCCAGTGTTTTCTCTGAGCACTTTATACTGATGGATGTTGATCTCCAAAGACCATAATCTGGAGAATACGTAGCCATAAAATATTGTATATTGTGTCATAAGCAAATATAATGGTAACACAATAGTATAGGGACCAATTCTCACCAGTTGCTTATTAGCATGCCTGTTATATAACATATTGGCTGTTTATTAGTACTTATAAAGCACATATTCTGCATGACCATATTCTACATCCCTAATCCAACCCAATACCTAAATTTAACAACTACCTTACTAACTATTAAATAAGCCGCAAATTAGGAGTTTGTTGAGGCAGAAGTCATAGTTAATGGTTTGTTTATAGCAAGAATTGGACCTTAAAATAAAGTGTGACCAATATAATGTATATAATATTTAATTTTTTACATCTTCGCTTCTTTTCCACATATATACTACCACTCAGAAGTTTGGGGTCAGTAAAATTTGTTGATGTTCTTGAAAGTGTCTTATGCTCGCACCTAGTCTGCCTTTATTTTACCAAAACAGCACAGTACAATACAGTAAAACAGTAATCTTGTGAAATATTATAATTTAAAATAACCTTTGGATTTAATATAGTCATAAAATATATATATTAATTTAAAAATGTATGCCTGTGATGGCAAGCTGAATTTTCAGCAGTTATTACTCCATTCTTCAGTGTCACATGATCCTTCAGAAATCATTTTAATATGCTGATTTGGTGCTCAAGAAATATTTTTTATTATTATCAATTTTAAACTGTAATGTTGTTTAATATTTTTGTGGAAACTAATACATTTTTATTTTTTGATGAATAGAAAGGTCAAATTTTTACTGTTACTTTTGATTAATTTAATACATACATGAAAAAGTATTAATTTATTAAAAAAAAAAAAAACTTACTGACCTCAAAAGTTTGGACGGTGGTGTAAGGGGAAAGTGAAGTAAGATGAGCCACCATCTGTATTTACGAATATTTAGGAAACTGAACAATTTTTATCATGATGTCACCATAAAGTAACCCCAAGAAATATTTGACTTTACCCAATGAAATGAATACTTTTTTTTTTTTTGATGAAACTCACTATATATATAGAAAACACCTTTTATATCTATCAGTCTGTGATTAAGATATTTTTTGTTCATTTTGTTTGTTTGTTTGTTTTTGTTAATTACTATTTTTCACAGCAGGTAATGTGACAATGTCCAAAAAAAAAAAAAAAAAAAAAAAAAAATCACTTGTGAATAATTTAATCAATATATAGAATGATTTATTTAGTTACTTATATAGCGTTATTTAGTATTATTTGTACTAATTTAATATTTATTACTTTATATCACTTTTATCCAAGATGTCATGAAAAATAATTATGAATATTAATCTCATCTTACTACAATGTCCCCTAGACACTCAGACACATTCACAAACCTCTGTCCACTCTGAGCGGATCTGCCATTCACTGCAGATCTTGAGCTGGCACACAGTGGTCGTCTCTGGCATTTCTGTGTTATCGCAGAGGCTGGTCGCCACAATGACTGTGCTATTGCCATGGTGTCCTTGCGCCTGCTGGCAAATCACCTGACGATACTGAAACCCTGGACCACAGGTCTTACTGCACTCAGACCACTCCCCAACATCCCAGCTACACAAACAAACCAACACACTGATTGAAGGACAACTACTTGGTTTCACTCACATGTGCTTCTTATTTGGAAATCAACCACATGGACAGTTTTTAGATTTTATAAGATGTGCAGGCATGTGCGTCTGCTTTTCATGTGTTGTGTTCAAATCTACCCTTACAAAAATGTTTATTCAAGTTTTCTATTAGCATACTTCTTGTAAACTAAAAATTAAACAGAGCATACTTTTAGTGTATTTTTAATGTAGAGTTATACAAAATTATACTTGGCTTATAAGTATACAGAAAATTTTAAGTGCACTTTGTAATAATGTGTAATTTTAAGTTAAAGGTAACATACTACAGTGCATGTAAGGTACTTAGAATTTTAACTGTAGTGTTATTTGACTTTAAATTTAAAGTTAATCTATTTAAATGTAATAAAATCCTATTTTTTTACATGCATGGCATTAAAGTTCCAATAGAAATGACATTCAAGTATATTTTAAATCATCATAAATGCTTGTCAGTACATTTGGCAGTACTGTACTGTTTAACCATGTTTCAAAAAGTTGGCCAGAAAAGTACTCGGAATATCAGCTGATTGCATTTAAAAGAATATTAAACGATAATACATTTTGATTTAATTGCAATTACATTGAGTTCACATTTACTATTTTCTTTTAAAGTGTTTGATAAAAGTATACTGAAGTGTATTTTTTTCACAAGAGCACTCAAGCATTTGAATTAGGTGTTCAAGTTTATAGTAACAAGTCAGTTTTGGGGGTAGAGTAGCTAGAGTGAAAAAAAGAGAGTAAAACGTACATGGATGGAATTTGAACCTGAATTTAATAAAAATAGCAAACTACAAGTATGATTTAAGTTCACTTGCAGAATAAAAACTATTAAACAAGTAGTTTATGGACAACATACTTTATGTTCACTTGTAGCATACTGTAATTCACAGTATAGTTGCAACACTTACACAAACAACAACAAAAATTAATCTAGTTTACTACTGTTACACTTAAAGAACACCTAAAAGTATACTTTTATAAACTAAAATGTTTTTGAATTTAGTCCCAAGTATTGAAAAAAATACTCTTACAAGTATAATACAGTTATAAAGTATACTTAGAAAATATACTTGACCTTAACTGAAGTTAACACAATAAAATTAACTTAAAATAAACTTCTTTTTTTAATTTCATTTATTTCATGTATAAGTATACTACAAATACATTTACATATTTATGTACTTAATAAAAATACAGTTCAACTGTACTTTTAGTATACTAAACTGGTATACTTAAAGTCTGCTAAATTGGAACAACTAATTTTGAACTTAATGTACTTTAATTGTGCAGAAGTAGTGCTGAAGTCCAACTAAAGATATACTGAAGTATATTTGATTGTGCTAAAGTGGGACTATTGCAAGTATACTTTAGGTACACTTTAAATATCTTGTTTTAAAGACTGATATTATTCAAAATTCATACAAACCTCATCAATAGTGACATTAAAACACATTTTAGGCTTAATATTATGAAATGTGCATTGTGATGCTCCAAATAAATTTTAATTATCATTTTTATATCAGTAAGTCTCGAGTGATATATCAGTGAAAATGTTAATAGATTTGAACTATAGTTATTATGAAATAAATGTATTTCAAATCTATTACTTTTTTACTAGGATTTTTTTTCTAGATGTTTTTAGAGTCCAGTGTCTGCTGGAAAAGACTGTGTATGTTCACTCACAAGGCCGGGCAAGGCTGCGATTGACACTCTTCTACCTGAGGGCCAGGATGACCGGTGTAGCTACAGAGGTCCCCTGGTACAGTAGTTTGAGTGGCTCTTTCCACACAGCCGAAAAGAACTTGACGACTGCCTGATACACACACACACACACATCAGACAAACAGATTAAACAGAGACAGACAGGAAGACATAACACTGTCATTGTGATGTCTTACAAGTACAGTGTCTGCTGCTGCTGGGAGAATACCAATCTGTTTTAGTTTTATTTGCAGACACAAAAGTATGGTTACTCTGGATTTGATTTAGAATTTAAACCGTGAGGACATTTTGAAACCTCTGCAATGGCCTGGAATGCATGAATGTTATGTGTCATTATTTTATAATACAGTACACCATTTATTAGACACAACAATGTGTTTATATGTCTCAGGGCCAAAAATACTGAAAATCTAACAAATATTTTCTATTTCTGTCTTCTTACATATTTTAGGAATCTTTTAACAGACCACTTAGTTTACTCAGACCAAATTAAACAGGAAGAAAAACCACAAACACACATAAATGTACGATTTTTATAAATAGTGTAATGACTAACAACTAAAGTACCCGTTCCACAGGTGACACTGCAGGGTGTTGTTGTAATGGGAACCCAGCTGTGCAGAGGAACTGGTTCAGGGGTTATAGGGTCCGATGGAACTTGGTTAGGATGAGAGCTGCTTAATGAGTTTTCACTGTCACTATTGCCAGGATCAGGAAATATTCCATGACTCTCTACTGTAGGATGAGAGAGAGAGAGAGATATGAGGGACAGTTGCTTAGAACATGTGCAAAAAAAGGCAAACTTTCAGACATAGCACAGTGCTCATTCAGTAAATGCACAGCTAAACAGATGAGTTTTGAGTCTGGATTTAAATGTGGCTAATGTTTTAGCACATCTGATCTCTTCTGGAAGCTGATTCCAGCTGCGGGCAGCATAATAGCTAAAAGCGGAGTCCCCTTGTTTTGTGTGAACCCTTGGTATCTCTAACTGACTCGATCCTAATGATCTGAGTGGTCTGTTAGGCTTATATTCAGTGAGCATATCTGCAGTGTATTTAGGTCCTAGGCCATTGAGTGATTTATAAACGAGTAAAAGTGCTTTAAAATTAATCCTAAATATAACTGGAGCCAGTGTAAGGACCTGAGGACTGGTGTGATATGCTCAGATTTTCTGGTTCTAGACAGAATCCTGGCAGCAGCGTTCTGTATGAGCTGCAGCTGTCTAATGTAGGTGAGGAGATCATTACAATAATCCACCCTGCTGCTGATAAAGGCATGAACAAGTTTCTCCAAGTCTTGACTGGAAACAAAACATCTAATTCTTGCAATGTTTTTGAGATGATAGTATGCTGATTTAGTTACTGCTTTGACATGACTGCTGAAACTAAGGTCTGTCTCCAGAATCACACAAGATTCTTCACTTGATTTTTAGTTGTTTGACCCCTAGAGACAAGGTATGCATTCACCGTGAGAACTTCATCTTTGTTTCCAAATGCAATGACTTGCATTTTCTTCTTGTTTAACTGAAGAAAATTCTGGCACATCCAACTGTTAATTTCATCAATGTGTTGGCAGAGGGAATCAGTGGGGCTGTAGTCATCTGGTGATAAGGCTAGGTAAATCTGGGTATAATCAGCATAGCTGTGATATGCAATTTGGTTCTTTCTCATTATTTGACTTAGTGGTAGCATATACAGCCTGAACAAGAGCGGTGTTAGAATTGAGCCTTGTGGGACTCCGCATGTCATGGACGTCCACTTAGACTTATGCTCTATACTCACATAATAACCTCTCCCTTCTAAGTATGACCTGAACCAACTGAGAACCATCCCAGAAAGCCCGACCCAGTTTTCCTGTCTCTCTAGAAGTATGTTATGATAGACAGTGTCAAACGCAGCACTGAGATCTAGGAGTACCAGCACTGATATTTTGCTAGAATCAGAATTTAGGCGAATATCATTTATTATCTTTATAAGCGCTGTCTCTGTGCTGTGATGCGGTCGGAAACCAGATTGAAAATGGTCTAGGTGCCCATTTGAGTTTAAGTAGCTGTTAAGCTGATTAAAAAGTACCTTTTCAATAATCTTGCCTATAAAAGGAAGATTTGATATTGGTCTATAGTTGCTCAAAATGGTTTTATCAAGATTGCTCTTTTTCAGAAGGGGCTTAACAACTGCAGTTTTCAGGGAGTTTGGAAAAGTCCCAGAAAGAAGTGAGGTATTCACCACATGAGGTTAGTCTCTCAACAGTAGCAAAAATCTGTGAGTATTGTTTAAGTTACTGTTTATAATGTTTGAGAAGAAGGTCTGTCTAGCTGTGGTTAGTTCCACATTGAAAGCATGAAGGCTGTCTTTATAGATGCTATAGTGAATTTCAAGTTTCATCTTCCTCCACATCCGCTCAGCTTTTCTGTATTGCCTTTTCATACTCTGTACTGCTGTGGATTTTCTCCAAGGTGTTTTTTGTCTGCCAGTCTTCTTCCTGACTTTCACAGGAGCAGGGGCGTCGCACCCGTGGGGGATGTGGGTGTTTTAACACCCACACTTTTCCCGGTGAGAGGGTTCAACACCCGCACTTTTTCTGCAGTTTTTCCGCAGTTTTGCACAAACGCCTTACAGCAGTCGCTCCTCCGTTTCTCTGGCCGCTCTGTGCGCTCGCCTCCTCTCCCCTCCCTCTCAAACATGACACCGGCTTTGAGTGTGACCGGCTGATGATTGGCTGTTCTGCCTTAAGTCCTGCCTCTCTTGGTGTGTTAGATTTATCGGTCAGCTCGTGCTGAGGAGGTGGGAACTTATGGTTATGGTTATTTACATCTCCCTTTTCCAGGTACTTTGAATGAGTGTTTATGCTTTCGAGGTTTTTAAATAAGCTTGATATGTGTTTGGGAAGATGTTCTGTTTATGTTTTGTTGACATGTCGAGTGTTTTCTGTATTATATTTCGTTTTAGACTAATGCTAATTGCTAATTGGGATATTGATCAGCAGCTAGCTAAATTCGGTTATGTATGTGGCATGCAATGTGTATAAAGTAACTGTGATGAAGGTAAGAGGTGTGAGGAGGAGGGACAAACTGTCATTGTTAAGCAGTATATTTATGGGTTTTTGTGCCAGTGCAATTGATTTTGATATTCTGAGCATTGTTTGTTGATAATATATGTTGTTTGTATATCTGGAGTTTGTAACAAAAATAATTTCCCCTGGGATTATTAAAGTATTTCTGATTCTGATTCTTTAGCAAGTCTACTGTTGTGTATTTTCACAACAGAGTTTTGACTTATTTTCTGTGTGTTCCGAGTGTGTTTTTATACTTTTCTAGTATCACTCATTTAAATGGGAAGCTTTTTATATCTTGTATATTATACCTTTTGTACCCTTCTGTCATTGTATTCATCGTTTTTATTGTTAACAAACAAACCACATCCATCCCCCGCACTTTTGAAAAGCTTGCTACGCCCCTGCACAGGAGCAATGTCATCAATAACATTCTTCACTTCTGAGTTAACCTTTTCAGTGGTGAGTTTAAAATATTCCAGCGGTCCCCCCAGAGTGAGTTTTTTTTAGGCGACCGTTATTTTAGAACGTTTGCCCTTACCGTTTCCATGGCGACGCGTCATGATTGTCACGTGACACACCGCGGCCACAATAACACTGTATGACAGAAGGATCGCTTTTATTTCGTTTTTCCTTTTTTATTTAATATATTCACAAACTTACCATGTCATGAACAATCTGATATTCCGATTCAGAAATATGTGTAAATGAGTGTGTTTTGTTGTTTAAACGCCTTTATAAATGATCTTGATTGTGATCTGTAACATGAGATGGGCGGCGCCATGTTTGTTTGCGCCGCAGTTCAGAATCTGTCAGTCAGATTTACAGCACGTGAATTCATCAATTTCTCCCGAAATACATGTAAGTAAGTGGCCGGTGAACTGGGAGAAGAATAGAGTGAACTTTATAGTTACTTACACTATGTGTATCTGATATGAATAAAACAAATCGGCAAATTAAATTTGAATGGATTGTTACTGTTGCTTCCATAGACATCTGTGTGTATTTTACAAGCTCTAAATGTATTGTTTTACTAGTACTTATGTGTATTTAAATGTCTGAAACTTAAAATAAGCATTATGTGGTTAAAAACACTGCATAATTGTGATAATATGACAATCACAGTGCACATCTCTCTCTGGCTCAGCTCAAGCAAGCGCGCAAAAGCGCAGTTTGAATTTGGCAGTTATGCGACGTCACCGAACGTTCTAAATCCCATATGTGGGACCGTACTCCCAGTGGCACGGAAATGAAAATCCCATATGTGGGACCGTACTCCCAGTGGCACGGAAATGAAAATCCCATATGTGGGACCGTACCGCTCAAAAGGTTAAAGGAATCAAGGAGAAGATCAAAAGAGTCTACAGAAATGCTTGGTGATAAAGATATAGCCTTCATAAATAGCACACTAGTGTTCTCGTTAATGCATCTCTTTCTGACGGAGACAGATCTAGATTCAGTGGAAGCAGAGATCAATATATCAAAGAAAATACATAAGTGATCAGATAATGCTACATCGTTAATAACAATGGATGAAAAGTTAGACCTCTACAGATGAGTAAATCTAGAGTGTGTCCTCGATTGTGTGTGGGTCCATGCACATGCTGGATCAGGTCTAGAATCAGATCTAGAAAATATTGCTTTAACAATTTTAAGCATTTCCCAGCATGGAAGGAAATGGGTCACTGGAGGGCAAAGTGAAAGTTAGCTAAACAGAATGGAAACAGTCATATTAATCTACAGTCTTTTTTTAAATTTTGTTCATAATACATACAGGTGCATCTCAATAAATTAGACTGTCGTGGAAAAGGTCATTTATTTCAGTAATTCAACTCAAATTATGAAACTGGTGTATTAAATAAATTCAATGCACACAGATTGAAGTAGTTTAAGTCTTTGGTTCTTTTAATTGTGATGACTTAGGCTCACATTTAACAAAAACCCACCAATTCACTATCTCAACAAATTAGAATATGGTGACATGCCTATCAGCTAATCAACTCAAAACACCTACAAGAGTTTCCTGAGCCTTCAAAATGGTCTCTCCAGTTTGGTTCACTAGGCTACACACAATCATGGGGAAGACTGCTGATCTGATTGTCAGAAGACAATCATTGACACCCTTCACAAGGAGGGTAAGCCACAAACATTCATTCCAAAGAAGCTGGCTGTTCACAGAGTGCTGTATCCAAGCATGTTAACAGAAAGTTGAGTGGAAGGAAAAAGTGTGGAAGAAGAAGATGCACAACCAACTGAGAGAACTGCAGCCTTATGAGTATTGTCAAGCAAAATCAGTTCAAGAATTTGGATGAACTTCACAAGGAATGGACTGAGGCTGGGGTCAAGGCATCAAGAGCCACCACATACAGATGTGTCAAGGAATTTGGCTACAGTTGTCGTATTCCTCTTGTTAAGCCACTCCTGAACCACAGACAATGTCAGAGGCATCTTACCTGGGCTGAGGAGAAGAACTGGACTGTTGCCCAGTGGTCCAAAGTCCTCTTTTCAGATGAGAGCAAGTTTTGTATTTCATTTGGAAACCAAGGTCCTAAAGGAAGGGTGGAGAAGCTCATAGCCAAAGTTGCATGAAGTCCAGTGTTAAGTTTCCACAGTCTGTGATGATTTGGGGTGCAGTGTCATCTGCTGGTGTTGGTCCATTGTGTTTTTTGAAACCAACTTCTGCACCCGTTTATCAAGAAATTTTGGAGACACTTCATGCTTCCTTGTCTGCTGACCAGTTTTCAAAGTGTGATTTCATTTTCCAGCGGATTTGGCACCTGCCCACACTGCCAAAAGCACCAAAAGTTCGTTAAATGACCATGTGTTGGTGTGCTTGACTGGCCAGCAAACTCACCAGACCTGAAGCCCATACAGAATCTATGGGGTATTGTCAAGAGGAAAATGAGAAACAGGAGACCAAAAAAATGCAGATGAGCTGAAGGCCACTGTCAAAGAAACATGGGCTTCTATACCACCTCAGCAGTGCCACAAACTGATCACCTCCACGCCACGCCGAACTGAGGCAGTAATTAAAGCAAAAGGAGCCCCTACCAAGTACTGAGTACATATACAGTAAATAAACATACTTTCCAGAAGGCCAATAATTCACTAAAAATGTGTTTTTTTATTATTATTATTATTATTGGTCTTATGAAGTATTCTAATTTGTTGAGATTGAATTATCAGTGAATTTGTGGGTTTCTGTTAAATGTGAGCCTAAATCATCACAATTAAAAGAACCAAAGACTTAAACTACTTCAGTCTGTGTGCACTGAATTTATTTAATACACGAGTTTCACAATTTGAGTTGAATTACTGAAATAAATGAACTTTTCCACGACATTCTAATTTATTGAGATGTACCTGTAACTGTTCGAAAATTCTGTAAGATTTTTTAATACTTAAGTCTCTTTTTCTCACCAAGGTTGCATTTATTTGATCATAAAATCCAGTAAAAACTGTAATATTGTGAAATATTATTACATTTTAAAACAAGAGTTTTCTATTTTGATATATATTCATTTATTTCTGTGAAGGCAAAGCTGAATTTTCAGCAGCTATTATTCCAGTCTTCAGTGTCACATGATCCTTCAGAAATTGTTCTAATATTCTGATTTAAAAAAAAAAAAAAAAAAAACTTTTTTTTTTTTTATTATTATCAGTGTCATTGATCAATGTGATATGATGATATTTGATTGTCTGTGTTTTCTTTTTTTGTTGTGATTATTATCGAAAACAGTTTAATAGTTTTGTGGAAACAGTGATACATTTATTTTGGGTGAATAGAAAGTTCAAAAGAACAGTATTGGTTTGAAATAGATTTAACAATGTAACAATTTAATAGTCTTTACTGTCACGTTTGATTAATTAAATGTGTCCTTGTTGAATAAAAGTATTCATTTCTCTAAAAAAACAATGACTCAAAACTTTCAAACATTTAAATACAAACAGTTGCTGCTTCCCACTGACTTCCATAGAATTTTTTTCCCATACTATGGAAGTCAATGGCTAGCAGCAACTGTTTGGTTACCAACATTCTTCAAAATACCTTCCTTTTGTGTTCAGCAGAAGACTCATAGAGGTTTGGAACTTAAGGGTGAATAAATGATGACAAAATTACTGAAAATACTTACCCAAAGGTAGTACACTAGAGTAAGAATATGCATCTGAATGATTGTCGGTGATGGGGTCTTTGGGTAGAATGTATTCATAAAATACTGCTGGATTGGGCTGCTGATAAATCACCTGAAAAATATGGAGTTTAAAACTGAAAATCCACAGCCTTAGTATTCATACAGACATAATCAAAATCTCATGTAATCTTAAAAATACTGTATATGTACTTCCTAACTTTCTAAAACCATACATCACACCGTAAAAATAAAAATAATAATAATAATAATAATAATAAAATAAAAGGTACTGGTAATTTTCTGCCAGGATATTTACAGGTTTACAGACATTTTGTTTAACCTTAAAACACAACGCATTCCAAAGCTTAATTCAAAATATGGGTAATAAAAAATTCCATATGGAAAATTCCTTCATATATTAACATAGTACATTGGATTTTCAGATTAAGTGCAGACACACTACCACTTTCTATATCTATCTTTAGTCAGGGCAGTTTTGTGGTATCATACAGTAGGAGTGGTCTCTCACAAAGAGATGCAGCTCCTGATTGGTTGGGCCAGGAGCAGTGATGGATTCTCCTGCTCTGCTGCGTATCTCGTTGGGCCGTTTGTAAGTGAGCTGAGTACCCACAGCGTAGAATAGTCCTGGCCTGTCGATCACCCAGTCACCGTTTATCACTGACTCACCAGTCGCTGTCCTGAGAGCTTGAAGAAGCAGAGAGGGGAGTAAAAAAGATGATGGACGAAAGGAGGACACCTGGTGGTTCCACACCACAGATTAACCCTACTGGAAAAACCAGGCCACACCAGCTGGTGTCTGGAATGTGATAGCTGTTATTCTGCTAGTCTAAAGTGGTCTACCAGCTTGGACAAGCTAGAAACCATGTACAGTAAAACCAGCTACTACCTTTTTCTTTTTTAATAAATGAAAAGAGATGGGAGATATTTATTTACTTCATTTTAATTATTTTTATTTTCTACCAATATTCAGAGTTTTTTTTTTTTTAACTGCGTAACATTGGTACACGTAACAGGATTACAGATTTAGTCTAAATTAAGCTGAACTGGAACCAAATGTTGATTTGTAATTATTGATAAACTTCCAATTTCCAATTAAGCACACTACTGATCAAAAGTTTGGGGTTGGTAATTTTTTTTTTAAAGAAATTAATACTTTTATTGTGCAAAGATGCATTAAATTGATCAAGAGAGACAGTAAAGACATTTCTAATGTTGCAGAAGATCTATTTTACATAAATGCAGTACTTTTTAACTTTATATTCATCAAAAACTCCTGACAAAAATATACACTACCAGTCAAAAGTTTTTGAACAGTAAGATTTTTAATGTTTTTTAAAGAAGTCTCTTCTGCTCACCAAGCTGCATTTATTTGATTCAAAGTACAGCCAAAAAAAAAAAAAAAGTTATTTTACTATTTAAAATAACTTTTCTATTTGAAAAATTGAAAAATGATTTTAAAATGTAATTTATTCCTGTGATAAAGCTAAATTTTCAGCATCATTACTCCAGTCTTTAGTGTCACGTGATTTTTCAGAAATCATTGTAATATGCTGATTTGCTGTTCAAGAACATTTGATTATTATTATTATTATTATTATCATCAATATTTAAAACTGTACTTTTTTTAGGATTCTTTGATGAATACAAAGATCCAATGATCAGCATTTATCTGAAATTAAAAGCTTCTGTAACATTATACAATATACCATTCAAAAGCCAGAGTCGGGGGGGTATAGAAATTAATACTTTTATTTAGCCAAGATGCTTTAAATTGATCAAAAGTTATGATTAAGACATTTAGAATGTTACAAAATATTTCTATTTCAGATAAATCCTGTTCTTCTATAACTTGACATTATAATAATTATTATAAGAAGTCATGTCTCTTGAGCACTAAATCAGCATATTAAAATGATTTTTGAATGATCATGTGACACTGAAGACTGGAGTAATGGTTATTTTACATTGTAATAATATTATTTGTTTAGCGTCTTTTGTTTGTTTGTTCGTTTAGAAAAAAACCCCCAGCATTTGTGAGCATAAAAGACGTTTTTCAAAAACAATCAAAATCATACCGACCCCAAACTTTTCAACAGTAGTGTACATTATTTGTTTGATAATTTTATCCTACTCTCTTATAACAGGGTTGAACAGCTGTGAACAACAAATGCAGTCAACAGTAAAATTTGTGATAAAATTAACAGAACTTCTCAGAGTTCTCGGAACACAAAACGTGTTTTATGTCTTGAATGCTTAATGGGACACTGAACGTGCCATGATGATCCTGAGGTAAATTTTAAAAAAAAAGAAGAGCTAGTAGGAATTCAGTTCAATTACCCAAGTAGTTCCTGGTCTTCTGTGTTTCCTGTATTTTGATTCGTTGAGCACCAGAGGGGATGTCCAGGATCTTGTGGTAGCCAACAGAGAGCACAGAAAAAAAGAGTGTCCCGCTAAACAACTCACATGTGCTCCCATCCCCTGCACACACACCGCAAACATCCACCTGGAAACCCTCACAGCCCTGTGGGATAACAACAACACACACACACATGACTTTACCTCCAGAGCAGATTCAATCCTGAGTAATGACTCTTTCACCACACAGATGAAAACAGGGATTTCACCAGTTCAAATGGGAGACTATCTGGGCAGATGTGTTTGCTTGAGATCTTATTAATAAAAAGATTAAAATCAAAATTGAACGGCTAAGATGATTAGATTTCAGAAAATTAATCAACATTGGCTGTCTTATCTGTCAAGAGTTAATCAAAAAAAGCAAACACATGTAGCTCTTCAATAGGACGCTGCTGTCTTTCACTCAAAACACACTCACATTTGGCTCACACTGAGCTGTATATATGCCTGTAATTTTAAAAAGGCTTTCGATTGTTTATCATTTATATTAAAATGAGACTGAAAGCACATTAGTGCATATGTGCTGATTCATATTTAATTAAAATTTAATGTGAATCAGCACTGAGTATATGAACATGTAAACACTGAAGCCAACATTTACCCACACTTGCAGATAAATACAGAAAAAACACATGAACTGATCGATGAGGAGAGAGATTGTTTGCATTTGAGATTCACAGATTTGGAAACAATGCTAATATAATCGAAATAATTCATTGTAAGCAGTTTCCTAAAACTTTTCTCATTCAATGCATCATCACTCCCTCTTAGCATAACACTGTAATGAGAAACACACACACACGCACGCACGCACACACGCAAACACACACACACACACACACACACACACACACACACACACACACACACACACACACACACACACATACATACTTTATAGCCAGACAGGGGCCAGATAGTTTCATGATTCAAACTTACTCACACTGCAAGCCATCGAATGCAAATTTCAATCCGTAAACAACTGTTTCTATTGTTAGTTCAAAGAAACCTTTAAGAACTGGGATTGATTAAGACTATGAAAACACACACACACCTTGTCTCTCAGTTTGTCAGTTTTACAATAAGAAACAGATTTAGTTTTAAGAATATCATACTAGACAGACTGGAAAAATTCTGTTTCCTAACACCAAAACACACACACACACACACACACACACACACACACACACACACACACACACACACACACACACACAAACGTGTTTGTTTTTCTATCATGGTTGGGAATTTCCAGTGACTTCTTTTGTTTTTATTTTGAGTTCATGATGTTTTCTATCTCCTAACCCTCACATAAACCTTTTTGCATTTTTTACAATGTTATTAATACATTATTTAGTATGTTTATTAAGCCATTTTTCTCATGGGGACCTTTGGCTGATCTTCACAATGGAGGTGATTTCGGGTTTTACTATTCCTGTAGGGGCATTTGGTCCCCAAAATGTAGGCAAAACCTGACCTCAGAGCCCCACACACATACGTCCACAGTGGTTAGTTTTGCAATGGTGTATCCCCCAGCTGACTTTTACAACAGCCATCAATGTTTCCTGCAGTGTTTACTACATTAAACTCAGAATTGAGTAATCTGCTCACATGACTTTCTCACAATTATGACTCAATAGGGTAAGAATTTTAAAAAATAGATATTAATAATTTTAGACATTTGAAACTTTTTACATGACTTTTGACATTTTATATTTTTTACATCCAAAACTGCATAATAAATAGTATATCATTTTTAAAAAATAAATCAAATATTTTAAAAATATTTTGCTTTCTTTTCTATGCACTGCATAACGCTTACAGGAGTAATCTGAAATAACTTTACAGGAAATATACTTTTTGAAAATATACCTGGACATTTCTATATTTTATCAAGTCATGTCATCTATGTAGATTTCTAAATAATTTATATATGTATATATATATATATATATATATATTTAGAAGTAAGTAGCACTCCATAATACTAAAAATATTGTCCTGGGTAAGCATGTTTTGCCATATGCATGCATGCTAGTTCTGCCAGCTGGTATCATTTGTCTTTCTCTGCGGTTCTTACCTCTCCAGGGCTGCTGCTGGAGCCGTTGTCCCAGGGAACAGGCTCTATGGGTGGGCACAGGAGGGAGAGCAGGAGGGTCATCTGGAGGAAATGTTGGATGAGTCTCCAGTGGTGTCCACTCCAGGTCAGCAGTTGCATCCCACAAGCCATGAGCAGAATAAGACAGTTAATACGTGTGTAAATGTGTGTGTGAATGTCCAGTCCTAATAAGAAGTACAGCAGTGGTGTCGTCTGTGAATGGAGATGTGTTTGTGTGAGAGAATGTTTTAGTGAAAGGGGGTTTCTCTCTTTGGTATTTAAGTGAGCGTGTGAGTGTGTGTGTGTGTGTGTGTGTGTGTGTGTCTCTCTCTCTCACCCCTAGACAGCGAGTCATATACACACTGGCACACATCTCCCTCCTCTCCTCTCTCTCCTTTTTTCACTTTCTCTTTTCTCTTTCCACTCACCCCATTTTTTGTTCTTTCATAAGCAGCAAGAATTCCTTCCAAGAAATCTCTCTGTGAGAGAAGCTGTAAAATGCTTAGAATTACAATCACTTTCTGATGGACAGACACAGTCTCTCTATCTTTCTTTCTAGCACTCAGAGAGGCTTATTCCAACCTAACCAGAACTAAATCAGAGAATTAGAGCAAAAAAACTCTCTCTCCCTCTAAAACCCACTAGAACAGAAAAACAAATGTAAAACAGGCCCATTCTGTACTGCAGTCCTCAGCCTTCTCTTTGCATACTTGAGTGTGTCTTGTGGTGTGTAATTTTGTTGTAATGAGGGTGTATGTCACTTGTGTCCAGATGGTGTGTGTGTGTTTTTCTATGAACTGCACACCTTCTGGAGGTCACATGGTCTTCACCTCATCAAATGGTAGAGGAAAGGAGAATATCAAGACATCAGATCTGAAGGAAAAACAGAGTGAACATTCAGAACTCCTGTGCTGAAACGTTTGGTCAATTTTGTTCACAGAAAATATTTTCACGGACATAAACTACTGGAGCTCGGACAGACACGCAAAGGAATGTTTCTTGTGGCAGTGGTTTTGTGTTTCTTTATTCCAGGTCAATAACGCAAGCGACTTACAGTTTTTCTTCATTGCAAACACATTCAAACCGATTCTGTTAGCATTCAAACCCAGAGCATCACTTTAGCTCTCCAAACAAAGACACATTCTCCAATACTTTAAACTCTGTTCACCTGTTTTCACACATGTTCCAATTTATTCAATGTTTCAGCAAAAATCCTTACAAAGATGCTCTCATGCTGCACAGATTAACTATGCTCTTATTTAGGAGACTCAAGCACTCAATATAATTCACTCAGGATGTCTCAGTTAACACATACACATGAAAAATTGTTCAGATAAAAATCTAATTGCAGGATGAATAAATAGGGACACAGGTGAGTCGTGTTTAGGGGTGAAGGGACAGTTGTCTCAGATGAAATCTTCATTTTTTTTATGATAAAATAACATGAAACCTGGTCCAAATCTGAGCTGTTTCAAGATTGCAACTACCACTCAAACTTAACCTGCAAGATGAATGTGGAAGTTTAGTTCATGGTGATTTGAATTTTTCTCAGTGGTGTGTTATGGGAATCCGGCTTGTTTCCATTGTGTTGTGCTAATTTAGCTGTGTTGCGGCTTGTTTCCGTTGTGTTGCAACTTGTTTCTGTTGTGTTGTGGTAATTTTGTTAGGTTGCAGCTTGTTTCAGTTGTGTTGCACTAATTTTGTTGTGTTGTGGCTTGTTTCCGTTTGTTGCGACTTGTTTCCGTTGTGTTGTGCTAATTTCGTTGTGTTGTGGCTTGTTTCTGTTGTGTTGTGCTAATTTCATTGTGTTGCTAATTTCGTTGTGTTGCGGCTTGTTTCTGTTGTGTTGTGCTAATTTCATTGTGTTGCGCTAATTTCATTGTGTTGCTAATTTTGTTGTGTTGCGGCTTGTTTGTTGTGTTGTGCTAATTTCGTTGTGTTGCGGCTTGTTTCCATTGCGTTGTGCCAATTTCGTTGTGTTGTGGCTTGTTTCTGTTGTGTTGCAGCTTGTTTCCGTTGTATTGTGCTAATTTGTTGTGTTGCGCTAACTTCATTGTTTTGTGGCTTGTGCCGTTGTGTTGAGGCTTGTTTCTGTTGTGTTGCGACTTGTTTCCGTTGTGTTGTGGCTTGTTTCCATTTTGTTGACTTGGTTCCATTGTGTTGTGCTAATTTTGTTGTGTTGCGGCTTGTTTCTGTTGTGTTGTGCTAATTTCGTTGTCTTGTGGCTTGTTTCCATTGTGTTGTGCTAATTTTGTTGTCTTGTGGCTTGTTTCCGTTGTGTTGAAACTTGTTAACATTTTGTTGCGCTAATTTTGTTGTGTTGTTGCTTGTTTCCATTTTGTTGCAACTTGTTTCCATTGTGTTGTGCTAATTTCGTTGTGTTGTGCTAATTTCGTTGTGTTGTGACTTGTTTCCGTTGTGTTGCGACTTGTTTTTGTTGTGTTGCAGCTTGTTTCCGTTGTATTGTGCTAATTTGTTGTGTTGTGCTAATTTAATTGTGTTGTGGCTTGTTTCCGTTGTGTTATGCTAATTTCATTGTATTGCAGCTTGTTTCTGTTGTATTGTGGCTTGTTTCCGTTGTGTTGCAACTTGTTAACATTGTGTTGTGCTAATTTTGTTGGGTTGCGGCTTGTTTCTGTTGTGTTGTGCTAATTTCGTTGTGTTGTGACTTGTTTCCGTTGTGTTGCGACTTGTTTTTGTTGTGTTGTGACTTGTTTCTGTTGTGTTGCAACTTGTTAACATTGTGTTGTGCTAATTTCGTTGTGTTGTGACTTGTTTCTGTTGTGTTGCAGCTTGTTTCCGTTGTATTGTGCTAATTTAATTGTGTTGAGGCTTGTTTCCGTTGTGTTGTGGCTTGTTTTAATTGTGTTGCAGCTTGTTTCTGTTGTATTGTGCTAATTGTGTTGTGCTGTTTTTGTTGCGTTGTGGCTTGTTTCCGTTGTGTTGTGACTTGTTTCCATTGTGTTGTGCTAATTTTGTTGTGTTGCTGCTTGTTTCTGTTGTATTGTGCTAATTTCATTGTCTTGTGGCTTGTTTCCATTGTGTTGCAACTTGTTAACATTATGTTGTGCTAATTTCGTTGGGTTGTGCTAATTTTGTTGTATTGTGGCTTTTTTCCATTTTGTTGCGACTTGTTTCCATTGTGTTGTGCTAATTTCGTTGTGTTGCGCTAATTTTGATGTGTTGTGGCTTGTTTCTGTTGTGTTGTGACTTGTTTCCATGGGGTGCGGCTTGTTTGCATTGTGTTGCGGCTTCTTTCCATTGTGTTGTGCTAATTTCATTGTGTTGTGGCTTGTTTCCATTGTATTGTGCTAATTTCATTGTGTTGAGGCTTGTTTCCGTTGTGTTGCAGCTTGTTTTCATTGTGTTGCAGCTTGTTTCTGTTGTATTGTCCTAATTGTGTTGTACTGTTTTTGTTGTGTTGCGACTTGTTTCCATTTTGTGCTGATTTCATTGTGTTGAGGCTTGTTTCCGTTGTGTTGCGGCTTGTTTTCATTGTGTTGCAGCTTGTTTTTGTTGTATTGTGCAAATTTTGTTGTGTTGTGCTGTTTTTGTTGTGTTGTGGCTTGTTTCTGTTGTGTTGCGACTTGTTTCCATGGGGTGCTGCTTGTTTGCATTGTGTTACGGCTTCTTTCCATTGTGTTGTGCTAATTTCAGTGTGTTGTGGCTTGTTTCCATTGTGCTGCGACTTGTTTCCATTGTGTTGTGCTAATTTCGTTGTGTTGTGGCTTGTTTCCACTGTATTGTGCTCATTTCATTGTGCTGCGGCTTGTTTTCATTGTTGCAGCTTGTTTCTGTTGTATTGTGCTAATTTTGTTGTGTTATGCTGTTTTTGTTGTGTTGTGGCTTGTTTCTGTTGTGTTGACTTGTTTCCATTGTGTTGTGCTAATTTCAGTGTTTTGCAGCTTGTTTCTGTTGTGTTGTGGAGATTTCCTTGTGCACTACTGGGCCACCGTAGTGAGCGGGTCTAAAATTCTGAAAAAGGCAAATTGTTTTTCAGCAGCAACAAATGCAAGTGTACAGCTATCCACTGTAATTACAACAGTGGATTTAAATGTAGGGGGCTCCACATTCATAAAAATACACAAAACTATAAAGTTGCTTTCTGTTGAAACTTGTACATCATGTATTTAAATATGTTTGTAATTACACATTTCAATTTAGTTTCAATTTAGTATATTTAAAATATATTAACATTAAATGTGATTGAATAACGGTTACAATAGTAATCAAGTAGCCAACTGATGTGCTTTACTAGGCTAGTCAACACATCAAAATAAGTGTACTTCTTTAAAGTATGCCAAAAAGTTAAACATAACGATTTAAAATCTACTTTAAAGTAAAATATTTAATTTGACATTAATTCAAAGTGCACTTTTAAAAAGTGTTTTAAGAAACATGAAAGTGTACTCTAGTTGCCTTTTATTGCATTAATATTCTATTATCTGTGACTACAGCTGCACATTAAATACAATTAAGTACACTTCTTTTTTTTTTTACAAGGCAAATGTGGATTAATCTGTGCATTATTGGGTTTTATGTTCCCTAGACCATTTTGGGGGCATAACAGTCATCTCAAGGACAAAGTTTGGTTGCGATGGAAGATAATCTGATATTGAGTTACAGTAAGACTCTTTGTCTGTCACAGAAGTTTGAAGTTTGTACAAAAGAAAGTGAAGGAGAGTGGATTATATCCTTAAACGTGATTTAAGACCAAACATAATTTGCCTAAAGTGCACATCATCATTGTGAGAATTATTAAGTTAAAAAACTCCACTTACTGGCAGTGAAATTCATTATTCAGTCCTATTTTTATTAAATCTACTTAGACTGAGTGACCACCACTGACATTGTTTGTTGTATTCTGCAATGAGAGCACTCTATGACAATTATTTTTTGCCAGGAAACTACAGTATGAAGCACTGGTTGAGGAGGAAGGAGGGGTATAGCAGGCTTTGCTCTGATTTACAAGCATAAAATGGACACATTCCCAATCCGCACACTGTCGACTACACACCTGTTGCAGAGCAGTGATTTAGATGACATGTATCTGTACATGTGTATGTGTGCGGATAGTGTGCTACATGGTCACTAGTCATATTTGCTCATCCTTCAAGATGGTAAATAGACCGAAATCTATTCCGTGACTGCTTGGAGGAAATATCTGAGTCACGTTAAATGCAGACAAGGCTCTGACAGTCTTCGGAGACAATTTTTAAGACACAAACAGATACTCGACAGAGACTCATTCAAAAGTATGGGGATTTGGAGAGGAATGTCAGTACTAAGCATACTTAATAACAGCTCTGAGCCCTGCATTCTGCATGCCCACTGTGGATTAGTATGGACAGTCAATAACATAATAGCAGTGGATGTCTCCCAAGTGTACTAAATCAAACAAGCCAAAATCTTTTTGCTGAAGTACTAAAGGTGGAATGACACGGAGGATGCAATTGCAAAATACAAACAGCATTGTCAACAGAGATCACAGCCTGTCTTATGACATTAGCAGGGGGACACCAGGGTTCCTACAAGTGAATTTTCATGACTTTTTAGACAGCTTTATATACTAGAGAACAAATTAGAGTACAAATATCTCCAATAAGACCATGAACAGACAGACGAGACTGATGTTATCACACTAGCTTGAGGGCAAGTTTACTCTACACAAGCACTAATGTCTAACTGATGAAATACTTGAGAGAGGAGCATAAATAGAAGAAAAAAAAAAAGTTGTATAGCACTGTTAAACTTTCCATGATATATCCAGGCCTGGAAATCAAAATTGTAATTTGTTATTTTCAGGTTTTCCATGCCCGTGGGAACCCTGCAACTCCTGTCTCTCTCCCACGGTACAAATATTCATACTTCCCTATGCAAAATGCAGTGTAGAAGGATGTTGGAATATACAGTATTCATGAAAAAAATAAAATAAAAATCTGGAAAACCTACTACAGCCTCTAAGGTTTGTAAAGGAACTGTTCAAATAAAAATTTGTTGAAAATTTACCCACCCTTAGGCCATCTAAGACGTATATTAGATGAGTTTGTTTCTTCATCTGAACAGATTTGGAGACATTTAGCATTACATCACTTGCTCACCTTTTCATTTTTGGGTGAATTATTCCTTTAAGTGTATAGCAGCAACAAAACAGCAAAGAACTGTAAGTTCAGCTTCTCCTTTCAAGTGTATGTGCATTAGGTACCAAGAAAGTTGTTTCTAGTGGTTAAATAACACCAGAGTAAATTATTTTTAATCCCAACAAACACAACTTCATGCTGTGCAGATCATACACAAACTTGACTAAAAGTCTTAGTTCACTGGGGTGCATTAAAAACCCAGGCCTTCATTTTATGTGTATTTCTTTACTAGGCATGTGAAATCATAAAATGTTGACATGACCAGTGATTTAAGACTTTGATGCAGTGTGACTCAGGCTTTGTACTACCAGCCTTTCTTTCATTTCAAGGATGCCGAAAATGAATCAATTCAATTTATGCCACATTTATGGCTCAATTGACACAATAAACAAACACATATAACGTTCTATATAAAAGAAGAATTTATCATTGTCCCAGCCATCAGGATGTAACAGATTATATTATATTATGAAAGTTTGGAAAAAATGATTAATTGATTGTTATATCAAACCTTGACAAAAGCTACTTGTTTTGCCGAAACGTTAAACAGTGCTTAAGGGAGTGTGCAGTTATAGTTTTTATTTTTTCTTCATTTTGTTTGCTTCTTTAACTTGCACATCAAAAAGGTGTGCATTTGTTTTATTTCTTTATTGTATGAATTGATTATCTGTCAGATGTTTTGAGGGGACTGAGTTTAAAACGTATAAAAGTAATTTTGAACAGCATCAATAATTGGATAATTTGTGATTTCAGGCTGAACTACAGAACAGTGTCGCTGTTAACTATGTTAACTAAAACTATTAAAAATGCCCTTTTTGGAAACTGAAATAAAATAAAATATTAGATGATAAATTAAAATGCTAAAATTACTAAAACGAAAATAAAATATATTAAATAATTAAAAAATCTATTAAAAACTAAAAAATGGGTAAAAAAAAATAAATTAAAAATTAATAAAACTTAAATTAAAATTAAATAATAAAAGCTCATTAATGAATACTATAATAGTATATCAATACTAACTGCTACAGAAATGTTTGGGGATCTTAATTCCATTTTTAGTTCAAACCAAAAGTTTTTTTTGTTGTTGTTTTTTTTTTTTTTTTTTTTTTTTTTAAATCATACTCCAGCCCTGTCATGGTTTCCATAAACTTGGCCATGCTCAGCACTGAATGACACTTTCTGGCAAGCAATCAGCACATATGCAGGGACCATAAAAAAGTGCTGTAAAAAACTCTGAACATCTATTGTAACCACAAACTCTTCCCATTTTTCATTATTTTATTACTTTCATGGGTTTAAAGCTATACATTCATAGTTATATTTATATGACTTTTTAGCCTGTGGCCATTTATATATAGATTTTATTAAGCCCTAGTTGGGCTGCATTGAGAACTGGACTAATGAAAAAGACATGTCACATACAGAAATGGACCACAGTGGTGGAGGCAAGATTCAGACCTGCAGGCAAATTTAGTTTCAAGAGGAAACTAGAAAGAGTACTTACTAGCTTGACCTAAAACAGATTTAACTGTCCTTTAAAGTAAAACGGTAATGAGTATGGTTCATTAATTACACTTAAGAGGATGACTTTGAATGTTTTGAGGACTGCGTGTTGAGTCAAAGTGCTGGGAATGTGTTGTGGCCAACTATACCAGTAAAAAGCCTGATTAATCATTTCTAAGGAATTAGTCAGAGTAAATCAGTGTGAGTGATCTTGTGTGACTCAGTGATTGCATGTTCCTTCCCTCACATCGTACTGTATCTCTCTTACGCTTCTCAGCCAAGCCCTGGGGAACCCTTGAGTTTACATACTGTCTGCAAATCTTCAGAAAAAAGACATTTGATTTTTCTTTCTGCCTGTGGGCTGGACTGCCATGTTTGGTGTTGGATTTATATTTGGCTTAAGAAATCATCTCTCCTCTTTTACTGTTGAAAAACTTTTCGGGCAATAAAAGCCTGATGGCACACACTTTCACATAAATGTCCACACACACACAGATGGCCCTGCAGAGCAGAACAACATTACACGCACTCACAGAACAATTGAACAAATCTGGACTCTTTTAGAGCTCAAATATTGTTCTTAGCAAAAACACAACCCATGAAAGGAAAAAGAGGAATTGTATGGAATAAAGAGAAGGAATGTGGGGTCTTAAAAAGTGAAAAATAGGGAAAGCGAAGGAAATGGCAACGGTTTAACCACTTAACCAGCTGTTTGCTGTCTGTCATTACTTTAAAGCTGAACAGCCCTAAACACAACACCTGGAGCTCAAGAAGATAATCACGGGAAAGAGGAGAAAGGTGGAGCACATATTTTTGTCTGAAAGTGAGATTTTAGTTCAAGAAATGAAATCACAGCCACACAGATCCATGGTTGTGAGTTCAATAACATGGGCATAATATCTATTTTGAGGCGGCAGCAAAATCATTTCCAAACAAAGCCAAAGCAGAACTCATTCATTCAGCATCTCCGAGCAAGACACTCTAGTGGTGTTTCATTTCTGAATGAATCAGTGTTACAAATGATTGATTGAATGACTCACTCATAAAATATGAGTGCATGTATGAGACAAGCACAGAATTTCTGTATTTCATTTTTGAAAACAAAACTGCAGACAATGTTTTTAAACTGGTTTCCACTCCCACATCTGCCACTGGTTGGCCAAACAGATAGCCCCGCCCCCAACTCATGCCATTGGTTGTGCTGGTGGGATGCTAAAATAAACAGAGAAATGCTTTTATGGTGCCACAGAGACAGTGTTCATGCTTTTTAGAAAATCAACCTATCAGTAAGCTGGGATTTTACATATTTTACCTTAAAACAAAACTGGGTATTCATAAAAAAGGTTAATACAAAAGACCTCAAACAGGATATCAGTACAAACAGACTTTAATTTAATCACAATGTTACAGAAGTCAGCATGTACATAAAATAGAAAACTCTATACACTTGTCATGTACAAGCAGGACACCTGCTTTTAAAATACCTGATGTTTCCCGAAATTATGCACTATTTGATGTCAAATTAGTATATAAGAAATTAACTGTATTTGGGTGAGAGGGTCTAATTTGTGTAGAACAAGCTCAAAAGCCATAATACTGTACACAAAAGCATGTGGATCGGTAGAAGACGGACCAAAACCAACCACCAGTAGAGGGTGAATCACCTGGCAATCCTTTCACTCTCATTTGAATCACTTGACGTCCCATTCACACAATTTGCCTTTTTTTTAAATATATCTTCATACCTTTCTTTGCTTAATCTGAAAAAGGTTTTCATCGGAGGGATACATGGAAGAATCTTCTGCAGGTTTTGGTTGTCTATTTTGCCATTTCCTCTCCTTCTTTTTCGTTATTTTGTCCGTTTTCTTTTTATTGTTCTTTTCTACTCCAAAGGGCTTATTCGACTTCACGTTGGCTTTCCGAGGTGATGAAAAATCTCTTGTCGTGTGAGGGCTCTTTTTGCAACCTCTAGGAAAGTCTGAATCTTCATCTAAAACAATAACTTCAGGTTGTGTTTTCTTTTTGGCTTCCTTCTGGCTTTGCTCTTGTGGCTTAAACTTGCTCTGAGGGGTGTGTGTGCTGTGGTTACCTGGTGTTTGTGAGCTCTGCTTGACATTGAAGTATGTGTGTTTGGGTGTGTGTGCGATGCGTCTCTTCGGCGTGTACTGGTTGTTGGTGTGAGTGTGGTATGGGTATGGAGACTGTTTGTGGCTGGTTTTTTGTTTCTTTCTGGGCGGTTGGGGGGTATGTGTGACGACAGCTCCGTCAGGTGAAATCAATCCGGCTTTCTTAAGTTCTGTAAGAGACACATGTCATTAAATCTTTAGGTTTCAAGTATGATCAGCTTTTATCAACTCAACTTATCAGAAACAGTCTAACAAACCTCTGGCCTGCTTTTTAAGTCGAATTTCCCGGCAATCGAAGTCATTCTTTGTGTCATAATGGGAAATAAATGGCAGGGTGGGATACGTCCCATTATACATTCTCTTCTCGGTGCATTCCTGCAGAAAACCCACGTTAACATCTCAAATCATGGACATCAGTGAAGGCACAATCTCTCTTATGCTCAACAAGGCTGCTTATATTTGATCCAAAATACAGTAAAAACAGTAATATTGTGAAAAGTTATTATGATATAAAATAACTGTTTTCCATTTTAATGCTTATATTTAAAATAGAATTTATTCCTGTAATGTCAAAGCTGGATTTTCAGCAGCCATTACTCCAGTCCAGTGATATTTCAAAAATCTTTCCGCTGAATATGGTTGTACGATATGATATTATATAATATATATATAATATGATATTTTTGTGAAAACTGAGATATTTTCTATTTGTTTTTGATAAATAGATAGCTCAAAAGAACAACACTTGTTTTTAAATAGATTTTTTTTGTAACAATGTAAAATCTTTACTTCTCACTTTTAAACAACTTTACTGAATATAAGTATACAAAGACATAAAAAAAATCCCAATCTTCTGAATGGCAGTGAATATAGCTGTGCTTTATTTAACGTGTTGTGTGTGAACATAAAATAACAGGAAAAAGATTTGTACACTGAGAATCAGATTTTTGAAAAATCAGACGGAAAGCATTAAAACAAAATGTAGAGTATGTTTCATAATTTTGTGCAATTTGTTTTCAGTATGACAAATAGAGCAATTTGAAGTGACGAGGACCAATATAGGGGTCAATGAGGGATTCTCATTTTTTGTGTGTGTGTATGGAAATGTGGCATTTAAAATGTTTTGCTGTGCGGTTGTTATTCATTGTGGAAAGCAACCAGCTATGTGACGCCCTTGGACGAGGCTGATCCACTTACATGGCCGAAGTGTCCTTTCCTAGAGCAGTTATAACAGTAGGCAGGTTTCCTGCAGGCATTTGGATCACTGGGTTTGCAGAGGGGTCCCTTAGTGGTCTATAAAGAAACAAAAAGAAGCAAAAGGAGACTGATTACCAACTTCTAAACTACTAACACAGCAGAAATGAGCAGAATGAGAGTCTGACTGCCTCCACTAAGAAAATGCACCAACGTAAAAACATATATTTAAAGTCTGTAAAAAGATAAATGGTGAACCAATTCCTTCATTAGCGTTTAGCTGTCACAATGATATTTGAAGGCCCCCTAGCCCTATTTATGTTTTTAAAACTTATTTTAATCTACAGGTATGCCTGATTTCCTTAAATTAAAAAAAAAAAAAAAAAGTTAAAGAAAAAAGGACATTTTAGGACCTGAATGTTCTTCAGGGATCCAAAATTTTTAACCAATGAATTTACATGATTTTTTTTCAGTAGTTTGTGACTTACTGAATAAGGATTTTTAAAAATATTTGACTCACAATTCCAACCCAATAAAATATTTTATAGATAATAGTAATTATGTACAGTTTTTTGAACAATCACACTTTTAATATTAGGTTTCTTTGTATTTCCTTGTATATTTTGTATATTAAGGGGATGGATTTAAAAATATAGTTTTTTTTAAAATCCTCTTGAGGCCCCCTTGAAAGTTTTTCTGAGGACCCCTAGTGGGCCTCGGTCCCCTGGCCCAGAACCATTCATTTAAAGGGATAACTGACCTAAAAATGTCCATTCTGTCATTATTTCCTCACACTTCTGCATTGCATAACCATACAAGATTTTATCTCCCGTGGACCACAAAAGGACCATTTTAGCAGAATGTTGCTGCTGCTCTTTTTCAACAATGAACTATTTTTATGATACTTTAATGTGCATTTTTGACAGTCCCTGGTCACTTTATGCTTTCATAGCGTGAAAAAGAGCAGCTTTGACATTCTACTAAACATCTTGTAGCAGGCTATACTCGTAACAGTAAAGGTTGATATGCATCTACTGTGTGAAAATTTAAAGCAGTAAGGTCAAGAAACCTCCAATTAGGGTGACATGAGTCCGGGCGCAATCAGTACAAGAACACTCTCTAAACACACACAAGAATACAACTTTGTGCCCTTTGTGTGCGCGTATGTCAGCCAACTACCTGCGTTATATTCCTCGACTTCACTCAATTCCTTTCACTCTGTTCTGTTATTATAAACCTCACTTACATTTCCCATCTCGCTAGTGAATGATGAGCCCCATTCACACTCTCTTTCTCCCATCATCCACTCTGTCTCCTCCTCCCGCTCTTTCTCACAGACATTCATATAATCTGTATATTTTTCTTTTCTTTGAGGTGATATAAGGGAGTGATTATCGAGGGTATCAATAAATCCCAGTAATGCGCTGGTGATAAGGCCGCCTTTGGAGTGTGTGTATGTGTGTGCGTTTCTCCATCTGGTCCCGGGGAGCCCAAAGGCGTTTCACGCTCCATCGCCCTCCGTAAATACAGCACGATAAAGAGGGTAAGCCGACTGGTGCGAGCGTGTTTGCGTGCGTGTGTGTGCGTGGCCGAAAACTACACACATATTGTCTTTTAATGTGTCCTCAAGGGGGCGTTGAGACATACGCACACTCATATACGTGCGTTTTCAATAAGCCGGGACACACGCAGTCCTACCACGTCATATTTTAAACATATCTTCCTCCATTCCACACACTCTCTCTCTTTCTTTCTGTCCGTTTTCCGCTTGAGTGGTTAAAGGGTGGAGGGGTGAATGCTATTAGAACCGTTGGTCATTATCAGCTCAGCGCTGGAGACTGCTCCATCTCCATCACAAAGACACCACCGGTTACCCCCCAGACGCCCACCCTTCTCTCTCTCTCTCTCTCTCTCCGTCACTCACTCACTCTTTCTAGCTCCCTAAACTCAATGCAAGGTTTGCCATCCACTGTCATCACTGTCGATACTTGCTAATCAACTTAATACAGAGCTTACTGGTTTGAACAAACGTATTGAACTTCAGTGAAACTTGTGCTATGGACACAAATGACACCAAATCATTCAGCTTTATGAGAAGAGATACGCCGTTATTTTTCCAAGTGATTGCCTGATGGATGCTAAAATGAGAAGAAAAAAAAAATCCCATACACACTGAAGGAGGGATCTAAGCCATGTCTAAAAACTTGAATATCATAGAGAAACTTGTATGTTCTTTTGACTTGGGTGACTAAGCAAGCATCGAAACCACCCAGAACACACAAGAAACCACTTAGCAACTTGGGATGAGAATTTATGGCCACACTTTATTTTAAGGTCCAATTCTCGCTATTAACAAACCATTAACTACAACTTTTGCCTCAATAAACTCTTAATTTGCAGCTTATTAATAGTTAGTAAGGTAGTTGTTAAGTTCAGGTATTGGGTAGGATTATGGATGTAGAATATGGTCACGCAGAATATATGTGTTTTTTAAGCACTAATAAACAGTTAATAATAGGCATGCTAATAAGCAACTAGTTAATAGTGAGAATTGGTCCTTATACTAAAGTGTTATCAAATTTATTTGTATTCATATATCACCTGCATGCAACACTTATAAAAAAAAATAATAGTCAAAAATTAGACTCAACAATTAGCAAGGCTTAAGTTTAGGCCTTAAGCAAACATAATAGTACACAGTTCTCAATAACTGAGTTAAGCAAGACAAAATTAATGACAGTCAACTCCAGCTGATTCAGTGAGTGAATCACTGTCGTTAGACTGGTTCAAACAGATCTCTGATGAAATCCAGAGTCTTTCCAACTGATTCATTAAAATGAATCAGCTCATACGAGTCATTTGTTTGCAACCTGGACCATAGTGGTTGCAGTGCTTGACTCAAAAGAAAGACATATTTCTTATTTTTGTATTATTTTGCAGTTTCTCTCCAGTCATTATCAATTCAGACTGAAATTACAACTAAGCTGAAACTGATGTTTCCTGCAGACTCAGGACATGCTGTCTGAGTATTTTAGTATGATGTTCCATCCACATCTGTGGAAGAATGCAGACACTTAAGAACAGTTAAGAGAAGATCCGGTTCTCCATTCCCAATCCCACTAACAACTATACATCAATGTGCTAAAAACCACTGACAACCACTTACTATAGCAATCACATAACGTAACAACTGCAGCACTCATATTTTCCTCAGAAAATGTCAAATTTCTTCATTTGGCCTCCATTAATTTCCAAATGCTCCTTCTTCTCACTACCACAGAATCTTTCTGTTGTTCATACGTCTCTTTGTCCTTTAACCTCTGTCTCTTTCTTCATCTGTACTGTACCTTTACCCGTCTATCCATCTATTTTTCTTTCTCTACATTTTTTCATTCTTGTTGATATCGCATGCAAATTGGTTTGTAAGAGGACCCTCCCTCCATCACACATACCCTGTGCCCCCCTCCCTGACCTTGAGCTCCTGTTATCACACTCGTGCTCGATTGTCGTGGAAAAGGGAGGAAGACTGACAGGGGGAACAAAAAAAAAAGACGACAGAGCGACCCCTCCTTCATCCGATCCTCAGTGCATAAGAGCTGCTCAGTGGCACTATTAATTACCTCTCTTTAGTGTGTGTGTATCACCTCTATCTGAAAGGATTATCGGGGCAGAGGGTGGCCTCTGATATGTTTGTGTTTCAGGGCCAAGAGTCACAGAGCATATTCTCTCTCTCTCTCTCTCTCACACACACACACACACACACACACTCACATTCATATGACCTTGTGCAAAAAAGCATTTGTAGACACAAATATCTGTCAAAAAATTTAACTGAAGAAGACTTCAAATTAAATCAAACTCATGTCAAATTCATTATTTTGGTCTAAAAAGAACATTTAGTGCGATATTCATGTTCTGACTTTGATTTAATTGACTATTTTATTGACCTATTTTTACGGGTTAACTGAACAGCATTTATCTTATTCTATCAACAAACAACCAAAACTAAATGTATTTATTAAAACCAAGCAGCAACCTTCCAGTCTCTCTTGTGAAACCAACACGGAAGTGACTTAAAGTCAATTGCCCGCTAGAGGCTGGCTGCAAAAGGGAGTCGATCCCATAGACTCCCCATGTTAAAATGCCCAACTTTACAGCAGAAAAAAAACATGTTTACAGCCTGGTTAAAAAAATTATTTTGGTCTATATAGCTAATTTTTCCCTTCATGACAACTGTGAGGGGGTGAATTTTTTTTTTATAACTCATCCATTTAAATTATATTGAGCCTTAAAGATCTTCATAATTAAGAGCGTGGACAGTTGAGTGACAGGCGGATTGCCGCTGCTGTCACCACTGGCGAGCTAGGCGGGCGTGGTTTCAGCAACCAGCTCCGCCCACATCCTGCCTCTTTGCCCATTTTCGAATATCCGGGAGTGACGAGTGGTGACGCGCTTGCCAAGATGGCGACGGCCGACTCCGCCTACTTTGGGCTTCAAAAATGCTCTTCAGAAACCTACGGGTGACACTATGTCCATGTTTTTTTTACAGTCTATGATTAAAACCAACTAAAAAACAGTTTGACCCATTTAGGCTGATTTACAGAGCAGCTGCAAACATAATAGGTGGGCATTACTGCATTGAGTAATAAGTCAATCATAGTGCTACGGAGGCACTCTCACATGACTTCTCGACTATATTTCTCCCCTCACGTTCCCACCATGCTTTAGGGCTTCTATGAGAACATAATGTGCTCCAGGGAGGCCAAAGAGACACTGCCTCTCTCTGAAAGCTCATCTGCTGGTGTTGCTTTTGGAGAGCGTTGATTTACAAAGATGAGTGCTTTACACAGTATTTCTTCTCATATTTCGTAATATTTCTCATTTTATTACTGTACTGTTGATTATTTTCTCATCCAATGTTTTTAAGAGACACCGCCTCCCTTCCCTCCTCAAAGAAAACAGCCCTCATGCTCACACAATCACACGTTTAAGCAAATAAAATATACGGATTTACACACACACACACACACGCACTGCATCCTGGCAACAGTACTTCACACCTTGGCTACAGGCGGACACAACCTTAATCCTTAAACCCACATCAAATTCAAACTGTTTCCAGTGTAATCACAATTCAAACATGCACACAGTGTAAACAGTTTTTGTGTGCTTGGTGGATTAGGGAGAGGTGGGAGATTTGGGGTGCATTTTGCATACGTAATAGAAAACTCTAGAAAACACCCCAGAACGACAGGAAAGGGGTGGGGGGAAAGAGAAATCATTTAAAGACATTCATCATTTTCATCCAGACATGCATTCAATATATTTTCAAAATCACATCACTCTTTAGACAATTAATAAAGATTATGGATTAAGAAACCATAATTTACCTACAATATGCCTCTTTAGAGAGAGCGAAAGGGAGAGAGATACAGAAGCAGATCAAGGTCTATCTATCTATCTATCTATCTATCTATCTATCTATCTGTCTGTCTACACATGTAGTGCATCATAGCGTATAACCTCCAATATCCCAATAGCCAACTTGCGACAGCTTATATAAAAATATACACGACAAGACCTGACATGCACTGTATTATAGTTAAAAATGCTCATCTAGTGTGGATTTAGCTGTGCAGATATTTTTAATATTGTACAGAGGTGGCCTAAATGTATACACATAGTACCACAATCACAGGAAACAATGTATCATGCTCAAATGTTGATTGTTGATTCTCCTGCACAAGGGACAGAAAACAAGACATGTGCTGATTGACATGACAGAGCTGCTGTAGCTCAGCGGAGCCTTTGCCAGGTCAACTGCTTTCCTGTGATGTGATTTACAAACAGAGCTTTGAACGGAGGTGTGGGGCGGTAGATTTACACTGTGCACATACCCAATGTTCCAATAGTCCAATGATGGTTCACTTGCTAAATGTGTTTTTTTAGGCATTTTGCTGATGTAAATCTTATTTTCACATTTAAAGTGCTAACTGTGCATATGCTTATGTTTGTGTGCAAAACCTCTGTGTAACCATCTGTCAGAAAGCATAAAATAGTCTTCCATTTTAAACCACACATCCCCATGAAATACAGTCAAACCAAAAATTATTCAGACACCAGATATCATTTTTGATATTTTTTACTAGTGGTTTTACTAGATATTTTTTTTACACTATAGTTCAATTATGTAAGTGAGGATAGCAAAATAAAGTAAACTATGACATACAGTATTATACCCAAAAATTCTTTATACAGTGGACCACCAGTAAAATTGATAAAAATTTGGGACCAAAAATTGGACTTGACCATGGTTTTTTTTACATACCTTTCTATCAAAGTTATCTGACATTATTAAGATGAATTTGTTCTGACACAGTTTAACTCTTGAGCTCTTGTCATATTTTATGACCATTTTCTAAACAATAGCAAATAAACCGTGACAATGTGAGAAATGTTGAAGGTGTCTGAATTAATTTTGGTTTTTTGTATAATACTATTAGAAATTGAACAATTAGTCTTACTTTTTGACTATTTACATGGTCACACTTTATTTTAAGGTCCAATTCTTGCTATTAACAAACCATTAACTGACTTTTGCCTCAATAAACTTCTAATTTAGTAATTGGGTAGGATTAGGGATGTAGAATATGGTCATGCAGAATATGTGATTTATAAGTACTAATAAACAGCCAATATGTTAATAATAGGCATGCTAATAAGTAACTAGTTAATAGTGAGAATTGGTCCCTATACTAAAGTGTTATAATTTACACTAACCTAATGCAAGTTATCTGGAATCTTACCACCCCTGTGAAAGCTTAAAAAAAAAAAAAAAAAAAGATTCTTTACTGGCATTGATGGTTCCATGAAGAACCTTTAGCATTCATGCAAACCTTTCTAGTGGAAAAATGTTCTTTTGATTATGGAAATGTCCTTTACACTACGAAAAATACTGCTATTTTAACAGCTGTTCTTTGGGAAACTCAAAACGGTTCTTCTATGCCATTGCCCCTTTTCCTATCCTTTATATTTAAGAGTGTGTAGTAACGCTATGTCAACACACCTGTTGACTTCATCTATGTTCATGTTTGTTCCACGCAAATGAAAAGATGCAAAGAAATGCTATGAAGGACGCTCTGACCCATTTCTGGTCTCGGCTGCAGACCGTTTACTCTTCTGTCTTTCTCAGTTCAGTAAGAAGTGTGTGTATACGTAAGGCTGAGAGAGGCTAACAGATAAACATTTTTCTATTTTCATGCCAGCTCCCCTTGCTTTTGTAATTCAAATGCGGACACAGGAAGCTGGCAGCCAAAAGACACACACACACTCTTACACGGATGTGCGGCCATACACACATGCCTTGTAATGCTATCGACCCCTGGCCTGTCATGCAATGCCACACACACCGGTCTCTCTGTGCCTGCCTTCCAACTGATAACCAGAAGCCATCATCCAAACCAGTGGAGGAGTGAAAGTCTGTGTGTGGGTTTGCGAGTTTAAGAGAGAGACAGAAATGGGGGAAAAAAGACCAAAAAAAAAAAAAGCAAAAGAACTGTTTGTATCAGTGATTTGTATCAGAAGGTTTGCATCTAAAAAGGTCATAATATCTACTATCATAATAAACTGGTCAAGAACAATATCCTGCATGATTGTTTTTTTCATATTTCACTCACAAAATTCTAAATTTCAATTTTGCGTTAAAAAAATGAACAGGATCGATAAGATTTTTGTATCATAGCATTTTCATATGTACTATCAACCTCTTTTCATTGATATATTACCATTTGCATTTTCACTTTCCTGTCTGATAAACAGAAAAAAAATTCTTTATTTCACAGCTGGAATGAAATTAGTTTTTAAAAACAAAGCCCTAACAATGTCTTCTGCTTAAATGAAGACCTGAGTTTCGAAGAGCATGACATACAGTACTGTATGACTCAGAAGAAACAAGACATAACAAGAAAGAAAAAATATTTGCTTAAAGCCACACAAAGAGATGGTATGACAGTGAAAACATTGCAATACTGCTACAAACCCAACATCTACCAAAGCATTTTGAGGTTTTTCCCCCAGGTGGCGACAGCACACAACATTCACACAGAATCACAATGGTCACAACAGAAAAGCAATATACAGTATGTGACCCTGGACCACAAAACCAGTCAAAAGCATCATTTTTTTGAAATTGAGATTTATACATCATCTGAAATCTGAATAAATAAGCTTTCCATTGATGTATTGTTTGTTAGGATAGGATAATATTTGGCAGAGATACAACTATACAAAAATCTGGAATCTGAGGGTGCAAAAAAATCTAAATACTGAGAAAATCGCTTTTAAAGTTGTTCAAATGAAGTTCATAGCAATGCATATTACTAATCCAAAATGGAGTTTTGATATATTTATGGTAGGAAACTTACAAAATATCTTCATGGAACATGATCTTTACTTAATATCCTAATGATTTTTGGCATAAAAGAAAAATCAATAATTTTGACCCATACAATATATTTTTGGCTATTGCTACAAATATACCTGTGCTACTTAAGACTGGTTTTGTGGTCCAGGGTCACATATAAAAATTTTATATATATATATATATATATATATATATATATATTTAAAAATACAATAAAAATATGAAATATTTGTCTGAAAGAAAATATTCAGCAAGGATGCATTCAATTCAAAAAGTGACAGAAAAGACATTGTTACAAAAGATATAAAATAATATCTGATCTTTTGAACTATTTGAACTATGAAATATGTATCACAGTTTCCACAAAAATACTAAGTAGCACAACTGTTTTTTTTAATATGGATAATAATAAGAAATGTTTCTTGCACACCAAAGCAGCATATTAGAATGATTTCTGAAGAATCATGTGACACTGCAGACTCAAGTAACGACTGCTGAAAATTCAGTTTTGCCATTACAGGAATAAATTACATTTTAAAATATATTAAAATATAAAACAGTTATTTAAAATTGAAAGAATATTTCACAATCTTGCTTTTACTGTATTTTTGATTAAATAAATGCAACCTTGATGAGCAGAACATCAGAATCACATTCAACTGAATGCATTCAAATGAAATCCTGGATTCAAGCTCATAAGCACACTTCCATATTAACTGCTCAACTGATTCAAACTGTTCTTGCCCTGAACTCTGATGTCTTGTGCTGACAGTTCCACACACACACACTTAAAAAAAAAACTCAGCAGCATAACATCAATGTGAGAAAGAACAGCTTTATCTGAGTGCTGTTCCCATGGGAGTCTAATCGATACAAACACTCTAAATAAACTGTGTCAGATCTTTCTCTCTGTCTCACGGACAGAGTTCCTCTTCATTACATGAGAAAAGAAATCATTACTTTAACACTATTGTCAGCACACACATCCACAGATGTCTATCTGGCAACTAATGAAAACTTATTGTTTTTTACAGTCATTACAGATAAAGATAGTTATAATTACATTTTTACATTTATATCTTAATTTACTAAATGGCCCAAATCAAAAAATGCAAAACCCTCATAACTCTCTAAGATATTCTGACTCCTAGATATGACTTGGGCCCTTTTTCAATGCAGGTCTATTGGATTTCTTCCATCCATTTTATACCAGGCAAAATCTTATACGGGTCATATTATTAAAATGCTACAAGAAAGAAAAGTACCTAAAAATATAAATGAAGATTTTATTGACTTACTTTATAAATCACTTTTCTTCTGAGAAGATTTTACAGTAATATTTGTCCTTGAAGTACTGCTGTAGTACATCATCTATATCAGTAGATGGTGCCGTGTGTCTATCACACCAACACATATAAATGCACGTAGACATTTAAAACTACATATTTGCTCCCCATTTAAACATTTGCACAGGCTGATTCCACACCTTTCTATCTCCTGATGCATAAAGGTGTAACTAAATGTACAATCTATGTGCAAAACATAATGTACTAAATGAGTAATATTTCCTGCTAACACTCAATTCATCATAAGGTTTTTGGACCATATTTGGCTCGTCTTACTGAATAATATCCAGAAATGTGTATACTGACAGCAAAACCATTTCTCTTTATTGTTTATTGATGACTTTCTTCTAAAAATCACTTGATCATTTTTGAAGCCATAAACTGTATGTCCCTCATACATTTCACTTATTCTAATGATTCACTTAATTTTCATTACAGTGTAAAGGATTACTAGGCTGATCAGTTTGAGGAAAGGAGGGATTTTAAAAAGAAGTTTTAAAAATGGTAATTGCTCACCAATATCCTCTTAAAAGGTTTGGAATCCGTATCCCCTTCAGACCCGTAATATCTGAACCAAAACATAAAAGCTCTGTAGTGCGTTGCTAAATGCATCTAGTCATCACAAAAAATGTGTCCAGTTGTGTGTGTGTGTGTGTGTGTGTACAGAACATGCTTAAAACTGTATTTTAAAAAGAATATTTGATTGAACTTGTGGAGTGAGTGATGTCCTTACAGACCTACAACAGTTGCGTTTGTTAAATGAAAACTGAACCAAAGAACAGCATAATCGCACCAAACAGACACCACATTTGCTTTGTAAAACTTTCACTCTTTGCATAGCTTCTGTGAACACTCGCACTTCTCTCTGTATGTCTCCCTTTGGGTTTTGTGGCAAACTTAGTAGAGATGAGTGGTTGTTTGTTAGTGAAGACAGGTGCAGGCCTCACCCACCCACACACACACACACACACACAGCATAAACAGACCCAGTAGAAAGGGACTAGTCTGACAGAATGCCTTTTCACACCTGACTGGGCCTAGCGTAGGGCGACAGGCCACAGCTCCCAAAGCACGACGACACACACACACAGGGGTATCTGTACTGTATTTAACTTTGAGCCCTCTAGACTCCAGGATAGTTTAAAGGCCTTAAAGACCGTCTGTTGAGGGTGACTCAATTTAAGTACCTACACACACAAACAGAACCAGGGCAGGACCCAGAGGATGTACTATTGTAAGTAATGCACAAGCAGATGGACTCAGCCCAGCAGAACCAAGTGGACCCGCAGGAAACCATCACACGCTATTTTACGCCATTATAAAGCCTACAGACTCACGAAAGTCCACGTCATCCACGGAGGCGCAGGGCGCTGGACAGCAATTCACTGACACAGCAAATGGTCTTTTAATCTAGATAAAACAAATTTTTTGAGTGCAACAAAATTGTTACTACTGAAATAATGATTTCAATTATACTACTGTAAAATATTTAATACTGGATCTCCTTCAAACTGTGTAAATCACCCTTCTTTCTTTCTTTCTTGGTGTCTTGAAGATTTTAAATTGGACATCACATGCACAAAAATTGTACTAACACTATCAAAACTGGGTTACACTTTATTTTAAGGTTACGTTGTTACAGTCTACATATTAAATAATATGTAAATGTATGACCCAATAATATGTAAAATAATAATTTTTTAATGAATTAACTACATGTACTTACTATAGGGTTAGTGATTAGGGTTAGTTGCTGGTAATTATTTATAATGTATTATTTTTACTATAGTAAGTACATGTAACATTTAACTGTGTTACCAAATATTTTATCTTACAAAAGTTAAAATGCCAAAATTAATATATTTCAGACATGCATTAATATTACCAGGCATAAGCCTGTCAACATAGAAAATTATCCATATGCTGAATATGAAAACTGATATTATATTAAACAATTAGTAAAAAATGAGCAAAAACAGTAAAAAAAACAGCAGCGGAGGCTAATATCAGAGCCTGTAAAACTAAATTAGACAATTTGTTTAATTGTAGGAAATTATTTTTTAATTATATTTTATTTTAGTGAATTACACTTTATTTCTGAATTATATATTTTTTACTTATTTTTCACTTTTTCCTTGCAGTCCACAACTTTAATAAGAATAAAACTGTGACCCACCAGAACCACTGGTATTAATTTACCACTGTACAAACAATATCTGTAATAACTACGGTATTTTGGCAGAAACAACAGATACCATGACACGCTTTTCAAAGAGGGATAATAATAATAATATCCGTTTCCTTCTTTGTGCCATGAACTAAATCGGTACAAACTCAGGAAAACACTATTTTTATTCAACACTGAGGAAAGAAAGAAATAAAACTCAGAAAGAGTGAAAGTGAGAACAGTGGAAATATTTTTTAAAGACTTCTAACCCTCCAACGCAGCTCTTTAAAAGCCCAAGAGGCAACATTTTCTTTTCATCCCACCTTTCTTTTTTCTCTGTCTCCACTCTGCCACCCCGCACACCAGGCTAGCGCTAACGATCTGGCCTTTTCATTAGGCAGCCTAGCTAATTAGACTGTGTGTGTGTGTGACGGGTCGAGTGACTGCTCGGCGCAGCGCGATGCTGGCAGCCCATTTCATGCTTTATCACGTCTTTTAATTGACAAACAACCTGCTCTTTTCTCTTAGGCTGAGGTCTATATTCCAGGAGCATGAGTGGATGTGTGTGTGTGTGCAGATGTTCCAGCGCGCCCCTTGACGTTTAGCTGTGTGTGTGACTGTCACATGCCTTCTCACCCTGGTGGATCTTTGGGGAGAAAATGCTCAGTGAGTTTGCCAATTAACCACTTTCAGATTGTTCTGTGACAAAACACATACACACAGATGCAAATACTGAGTAAAGCACACAGCGACCCAATAAAACTCATTTAAACAAATGTCATTTTAAAGAATCACAAATATCTCGGAGACATTTTTAAACTCATTGCATTAAGTGACACTTTTTACACACTTTAACACAAGTCTAGTTTTTTAAAGCAACCCTTTGTGGTGAATGAAAGCTGATTTCTCCTCCGCTTAGACACACCGTCAGGAGTCCACCATTTATACACGTTCACACAAAGGCAAAACCAACAGGACGCATGGAGCCTTTTCTCTGCAAGCCACAGTCATGACTAATAGTGCTCATGATGAATGTGTGTGTTTATACATGTGAGGATTTATTACACACAAATGAGTATTGGCTTTACTTTGCTTTTGTCACAAATGACTCTATTATTTATTCACACATAAATTGTCCTCACATTTTATATGAGAAACACAGAAACACATGGAAGCTTACCGTAATGTGATACTGTCTCCAGATCTCCGGGCAAGCCTGTTGAGAACAGAAAAGACATTGAGAAAAACCAATATTTACATTATATGAAGTTCTGGCAGTTCAGAAACACAAGTAAAATAATCAAACAAAGGTTTATGATCATTTAAAAAAAAAACAACCCTTTTTACCACTGTTTCTTTAATTTATTGAGCTACTATACACTTCCAAGCTTTGTTTTGTTATCTTTTATTAAATGTACTGCAGAAGCAAAAACTGAAACTTTTTAGGGCCTATTTGGAAAATATTCATGAACTGGTTAATGTTTTTGGAAGGCTTGATAAAGTAAATGAAAATGAAAGTAAATTTATAAATATAATATGAAAATGATAAGGAAGTTAAGCAAAACAAGAGAAGATGAGAGACGAGATGAGAAGAAGTGGAGATGAAAGAATATGATTGAATAAGAGAAAAGATGGGACAATGAGAAAGAGAAGAGAAGAGAAGAGAAGAGAAGAGAAGAGAAGAGAAGAGAAGAGAAGAGGGAAAATGGAAATGGAAAAATAAAGGAACTGGAAAAAGAAAATAGGACAGAAAAAAGACAAAGGAAATGTAACAGGGGAACGGAAAAAGGAAATGGAACAGGGAAAATGAAAAAGAAAATGGAACAGGAAAAAAAAAGAAAAAAATAAACTGAAAAAGGAAAGGATAATAGTAGGATAAGAAAGAGGTGCAGTGTTGACAGCTCAAGCCACCTCAACAGACACTGAGCGAGGGTGGTTAGTGCATTAGCCCTGTGAGCTTCCTACATCTCTCTGAAAACTGAAAGTGCTAAGGGCACAGCAGCTGGACTCATTTATACAGTTAGCTTTTCATTTAACCCCACCTGAGAGCCAGGCAGAGAGGGAGGCAGAGGCTTCAGCACCCCCTGTAGGGTTTACCCTGCTGAGTGTATTGAAGGAAACATTCAAAATCTTTTAGAATCTGCTTTCTTTCCCTCACTCGCTGTGACAAGATGATACAGCAGTAAAGCTATTTAAAACATTTCCATACTGTCAAATACCAAAGCTGTTGTTTTTAACTTCCAGACTTGTTTTATTATTGTTATTATTATTATTATTATTATTGTTGTTGTTGTTGTTGTTATTATGGGCATGAATTAAAGTCTCTGTCCTTACAGTGTAATTCTTTTTATGAGGACGGTTTACTGCCTATTGGTTGCCTAAAACCATAGGAGCTTTGACAAAATGGCAAGATTTTTATAAACCCAAATATAGGGGGTGCTTTGATAGTGGGAAAATAGAGGTCTTTTGAACACGAAGGAACATCAGACAAATATTGAAGCCAATTTGAAGCAAGTTCATATTTTCACATCCAAATGAGCTTTGTGGCAAATTAAACACAAATAGTATTTACAAGGGAACATGTTATCAGGGTGATCAGTCATTTTATTTCCAAGAAGTGTTACAAAATCGCTAAACATGAGAAAAAAAGCTTTAAAAATGGTTTAAAATAATGTGAAGAGTGAAACCATATAACGAGAGAGCATTAAATAAAAAAATAAAAAAACACTCGTAACAATTTTGAATTGAATATTTGAATATTTTTGAGTCTGAATGTTTGCGTCTTTGCATAATAAGTAAAAATCTGGCAAACAAGTTTGTGTTCAGACTAAATTCAATGCCCAATATTTTCACACACCAAACATGTAACAAATACACTATAATGCCAAAAGTATTGGGTCGCCCCCTTCTAATGAACAGGTTTGACTACTTTAGTAATTTCCATGAGTATAAATCTTAATGTTTAAGCATATAATGATATTTTAGGAAATTGTGTGCTTATAATATTATAGCAACAGTTTGGACAGGACCCTCTTCTATTCTAACATGACGATGCCTCTGTGTATAAGGCAAGGTTCATCACCAAACACCAATGACTTGTACATATGGGTACAGTCATTTTAGACACTTCCAAAACTGTTGCAACAGAGATGGAAATACAATTTTTAAATACATGAATTATGTTCCCATCGTTGTTGCCACAGATTTGGAAGTGCATTTTTCTGTTCTAAAGAAGGGGGTGTCCCAATACTTTTGTCTATATAGTGTATGTACAAGTCATTGGTGTTTGGTGATGAGTTTTTGGCTCAAGGTCTGCATTTACAGTCACACCAGAGGTGTTAAACTGGGATTAGGACTTGGTTTTATGCAGACCAGTCAAGTTCTTCCACACTGACTGAATCAATCATTTTCTTTTTGAACCTTGCCTTATACACAGAGGTATTGTCATGTTAGAATAGAAAAGGGTCCTGTCCAAACTGTTGCTATAATATTAGAAGCACACAATTTCCTAGAATATCATTATATGCTTTAAGATTAAGATTTACACTCATAGAAATGACTAAAGTAGTCAAACCTGTTCATTAGAAGGGGGCGACCCAATACTTTTGGCAATATAGTGTATGTAAATAACTGCGGTCATTCATTATGAAGAAGTATGTTACAGTGAGCCAGAAACCGTAAAGTAAATGGACTGATATTTGTTAGCTCTCAGAGTTCATTAACAAACGCCACATAGCAGTTTTTGAGACTGGTGTAATTATAGATTATAAGCATAATTAAAAGTCATGTTGTGCTGGCGGCTAAAGAATTGTTTGTTCAGCTAACCAGTAAGATCAACTAGGCTCTGCATTCTATATTTACTGCTTATTCTAGATTCATAATCAACTAGAGGTCTTAGAGGGATGATGGGCATTGTGATTGTTATCATGCGACGTGAAAACATACTGAGCCTAGATGATCAGAAAAACTTCTTACTTTGACTAATAGAATGCAGCAGAATATCTTGAAGCAACATTGTTTAACTGCATCCGAATCCTAAATGTGTGTGTTTGTCATGTTATGCATGAATGGGGCCAATTTCGTTTCAATTAAAACTACGCCAAAATTATATTAAAATTGTTTCCAAATCACAAGACAACAGAAGAGGAACAAACTTAACTAGCTTTTACGGTGAGGGAATGTGTTCTTGTGTTCAAAAACACCATCTAACAGAACACAGGGCTATTATTTTTAAATTCAACGCTCATTGCATGAGGTGCTGAAAAAAAACAATGCAAGAAAAAAAAAGTTTACTGCACTAATTGATCGTGACTCATCTCTAGTTACAAAACATGTTTCCAACCTTTGTTTTAACAAGATATATGTTTTTTCATCTCTCCTGCAGTTTCTAAAAGTAACATTTTGACTTGTTTCTCTTCCTCCCCCATTTCTATCTCTCTCGGTGGGGTTGTTGTTGGGGGTGACGAGTGGAGCGTGTGTCCCACTCACAGCCTGTGAAGCGTCTGTCTTAATGAGAGAAAGAATGGCCCAGGAGATAGATACACACACACAAACAAACAAGCAACACACACAATGTAACACAATACACTCGGAACACACACACACACACACAGCACTACTCACGTCAAAGAAGTGTCCAGTCATGCCACAGCGGTGGCAGCGTTTATGCCAGTAAGCTCTCTCCAGACAGTCGTCATAGGTGTGGCCGGGCAGCGAGCAGTTAGAACAGTAACGGTTCGGACAGGTCCTCAGGAAGTGTCCCTGAAGCCCACATAATGAGCAGCATGGCACCTTCTGCTCATAAACACATGCGCACACACACACACACTCACTCTAAGTCACAATAAGAACAACTCTGACACTATAAAGTTGGCATATGACATTGTCTTTAAAGCATTAAACCCAGAAAACTTTCTTTTTGAGTTAGGTTTCTTATTTTTTAAGAATTATAAAGTGTCTTTTATCATGGTGTATATCGAAGATTTGTAATTATAATAATAATAGCAATAAAATAACTACACTAAATATCCCAGTTTCTACTGCTATTTTGTGCAAATAAGTCTGCACAAATAATATATAACGTAACAGTGTTTGAACAGATTAAATAAAAAAGGAGTAACAAAAGAACAAAATAATCCTCAAATCTGAAAGACCACTTTGCAAACTTGTTATAGTTTATACCAGGGTAATTTAACCTTTTAGCCTAAAGGCCCATGCTCAATTTCTATAGCATTTTTTTTTTAATAATTAAGGAAGTAGATAATAGTATGGTAACAGCATATGTGACCCTGGACCACAAAACCAGTCATAAGGGTAAATAAATAAGCTTTCCATTGATGTATTGTTTGTTAGAATAGGACAATATTTGGCCAAGATACAACTATTTGAAAATCTAGAATCTGAGGGTGCAAAAAAATCAAAATACTGAGAAAATCGCCTTTAAAGTTGTCCAAATGAAGTTCTTAGCAATGCATATTACTAATCAAAAATTAAGTTTTGATATATTTACAAAATATCTTCATGGAACATGATCTTTACTTAATATCCTAATGATTCTGAAAAATCGATAATTTTGACCCATACAATGTATTTTTGGCTATTGCTACAAATACACCCGTGCTACTTAAGACTGGTTTTGTGGTCCAGGGTCACAAATATCATGATATTCTTAAAGATATTATACTTAATATAGAAACTGAATGTGTCTGTGCTGAATAAAAGTTTTTTTTTTTTCTTAAAATCTTATTGACCCCAAAATTTTGAATGGTAGTGTATTAAATAACCATTAAGTAATTGCTAAATATAACAATCCAGTGAATTAAAATTACATATGAAAATGTTCAACACTTATCTTACACAAAAACTTTGATCCAAAATGCATTGCTAATCATTTTTATTTTAATCCAATTGTCTAAAATTCAGTTCTGATCGGTCAATTGCAGCATTTTGCGAGAGTGGCTAAATTGTATAGTTGACTGTTTTTTGGGCTAATGCGGTACTATAGGTGTCAGAAGTTCACTGAGTGGAAATAAAGGGGTTTTGATCTTTGCTGTGGGGCAGGTGACTATACTGTAGACAGAGTGACGGGTGGATAATGATGTACCTTTGGTGCGGGGCAGTTTTTGGAGAGATGGCTGGACTTTTTGCAGTTGTGACACGTGATGGATTTTTCAGTGTAGTAACGCTTTGAAACACGCCTCGGGCCAAACCCTTTATTAGAGATCTGAGCCTACACACACACACAAACAAACACCCACACAGACAAAATGGTAATTACCTCAGATGAAAGACAATCCTTAAAAATAACAATTATTTTGTTTAATAAAAATAACTGAAAATTTGTTATAAAATTTCAGTATTATTTTTTCATTCATTTCAGATTTGACAAAAAATGCAACATTACCTCTTTATCCTTTTCTGATAGAGCCCAGATCTGTTTATTCTCTTCATCATTTGCATGTTCTACAAAAAAAGATCAGTACATGTGAAAAACAAACTGAAACCATCAATATGAAATTAGATAAAACTTCAATAAGAGATTGTGTGTGATTATGTGTGTGTGTGGATGATACAAGAGGCCCACTCCCCTAATTTGACCTTTTTTTTTTAGCTCATTCTCAAGAGACAGAGAGACAGTTACTACAGCAATACACAGCTGCACATCAACACACACTGCATTAAAATACACCACACACACACATACATACATACATATAAAACACACACACACACAAACCTCCAAAACTACAGTCCAAAGTAATGAAAATACACAAAACATCTTGCGGGGAACTGACCAGAGCTGACCAGGGTCATCAAAATCAGCATGATACCAGCAATTACTGATGCTAGTTTAATGTGTCACATACTAATTGCACTGAAAAATGATACTGATTCATGAAACAAAATTTGAAGTCATATTTTCACAGGCAAAAAACCCCCACACAATTACAGATATTCACACTTACATGTAAAATAATTAAAATGGTTATGAAAACAAACCATATACGTTCATTTATTAATGTGTTTGCTTTTTTAAATCTACACACCCAACACATCGCAACAATGCCCCCCCCCAAACATCCCCGAGGACCCCAGTACAATAAACAGGAAACATTTCCTTTAATCCTGATGCCCCCCTTCTTTCTCTCTCTCACAGACACACACACGCACACGCACACACACACACACCTCCGTGTCTCTACGTGGGGGAAATGCCTCGTCAGTCACGGCCCAGCAATCACACAAAGCCAGAGAAAGGAGGACCTCACTATGGTAATCCTGCCAGGCCTATTCACAATGACACACACACACACCAAAGATACTATAATGTACTTCTCATATGAATATTAGGAATATTTTCATAAATCCACCCAGTTTTCACATCAAATCCCCTCATACACTTAAATAAAACAGTATGTGGAGTTTTTCCAATTGGCATCCACAAAAAATATACACCATCACCAGAGGGGGCGCTAGAGAGTAAGCCATATTCAACATCACAAAAAACCTTTCGCTTCCATACAGCGAGACCGAGATGGAAGGATGAAAAGTAGAGCAAGGGAGGGGGGAATAGCGGAATAGCGACAGATGCTACTTGTAAGTCTCATAGGTATGCTAATTAACATAGAACCAACAAATAAAAATAAGAGGTGTGCACGCAGAGTGCAACTTCATCAGTGTGTGTGTTTTAATGAATTCCAGCTGACTAATAGTCTGAGAGAGAAGAAAGCTGGCGTGCGCCCGGCCACCAGCGTTGGGTCCATGGAGAACAAAACGGATGTGTAGGAGAAACTAATTAACCATGAACACAAGCTCCCATTAGAGAGAAAGAGACTGAGACACTATTCTGACGTTAAGAGTACTCTGTGTGTAGGGAACAGGCCATGTGAAGGCGTATCTCAAAACACAAACTGTCTGGGACTCTCTGAGTGTTTCCTCTCACAGCTGAATCACAGTCCTGAACTAAACTGCTACTCAAACTTGTTAATGGGATCCTCCTTGGAAAATTCATTTAGCCAGTTCTGAAGTGAACAAGAGGCTACAAAGAATATCATAGTCAATACAGGACCATTCAGAATTTTTGTTTTAGAAAGAAGAATCTTATGTTCACCAAGGCTGCATTTATTTGATCAAATACAGTAAAAACTGTATTTTTTTTTTAAAATAACTGTTTTCTATTTTAATATACTCCTGTGACAGCTAAGCCGAATTTTCAGCAGCCATTACTCCAGTCTTCAGTGTCACATGATCCTTCCGAAATCCTTCTAATATGCTGATTTGGTGCTCAAGCAACACCTGTTGTCATTATCAATGTTGAAAATAGTTGCTGCTTAATATTTTTTGGAAACTGTGATACATTTGTTTTTAGAATTATTTGATAAATAGAAAGTTCAAAAGGGCAGCTTTAATTTGAGATAAAAATATTATAAATCTTTTATATCATTATAAATGTCTTTACTTTTTAACTTTAGTGCAATTCTCATAACAAGTGTGCAGACACAAAGGATTATGGTTCATCGTAAATTATCGATATGAGGGTGGTGTGGCATAGTAGTTAAAATCTGGTTGTAGGTTTAAACCCCACATGATCCAAAGCCAATTGGTGCTGTCATATTACGTCCTTTGATTCTAGTGCCACATGGCACTTTGGTTAAGGTGATTGACTCAAAACAGATCCGACCACCCATAAGCCAATATGAGCAAACATGGCATATTTGAAATTGTATACTTCTATGGAGCCAAGCAGAAGCCGATCAAGAGCCATTTTCACATGTACCATGCATTTGAAGGAATCTGAGGCTACCACGATTGAACAAGGCATTTGTAATGAGACATATTTCCAAATGAAGCAGAATATTCAACGAGAGAAAAAAAGGTCGAGCAGGATGTTATTGATTGATTGAAACTGACTGGATCATGAAAAGGGGCTGTTCAATACCATAGCGGAGCTAGACCTTGATGTTGAATTGCAATCAATGGTGAAAACACTATACTTCAGTGTTTACCCAAATATGGACACTGAAAATCAAGTTCACCCTCAAGAGCATACCAGTATGTTGATGTCTTTTTCAAGTTTCTTGGTTATTCACAGTTATATTTCTGTTAAGTGGCATTAATTATCTGCATTAATAACCAGATTTTAGAAAGCCTAAATTACCTACAACAGTAGCTTAAAAATGCTTTTAATGCTAAAAGGCTATGTGGCTATTCATATTATTTAGCTGAAATGTGAAGGCATTGTAAATGTAATCGATATGAACAATGTCTAGCAAGCAGTTTGAACTTCTGTTTACAATATTTGATGTGCTCCATGCATGTGCATTAATCATTGTTTATATGTGAATAAAAGCCTAAATTAAAACGGTTTATCATATAAAGCATTTGTGTCTCTTCAGACTTTTACCATGTCTTTATGAACTTTTTGAATCATGAAAGTTTTGGGGCAATGGACTTTCAATTGAGGGGCAGACATCTCTCAGGTTTCATTCAAAATATCTTCAATTGTGTTTTGAAGATTAACAAAAGTATTACAGATTTAAAACTACATAAGAGTGAGTAAATTATGACAGAATTTTCATTTTTGGATGAACTAATCCTTTAAATAAGCAATTGGGCTACTGTGTTTGTATAGACAGCACATAACATCCCCTACCAAACCAGTGACACACGCATCCATCCTGAGCACCTCTCTCCGCACTCGTCTCCCTTAACAACCTCCCTCAAGTGCCATTCAGCCTCCTCTAGCAGACTCCCCAGCACCGGGAGGGGGAACATGGGACTGAACCCTAAAAAAGCCGATCAAAGCCTCAAGCAGGCCCCGCCGTTAACCAGTTTTGCGGGCCCTTTGTGCGGTCCTGTTGACTTCTGCCACTGGGCTGGCGGAGGGGACAAAGAGAGCGGAAGAGAGGCCAGCAGTCAGATTAACACAGCCATACATAACAATGGAGCCCGAGTGTGTGCGACCCTATGTATCTTTGTGTGTGAGGGTGTACGTTTAAGAGAGGGAGAGAGGGACAGGAGAAGTTGCTCATGTTCAGTCCCATTTTTGCTTCTTATTGCAGGGCTCAACAATATAGATAGCCCGATGACCCAGGGTCAATGTAAATGTTTCGGGACAACTCACTGAACCCTCTCATGACCTATTTGGCTAACAAATATTACTATTCGAAAGTTGTTTCATGAAAGAAATACTTTTATTCAGCAAGGATGCATTCAATTTAACAAAGCAGACAGCAAACACTTTTACACTGTACCAAAAAAATTCACTTTTTCTAATAAATGCTGTTTTTTTTTTTTACTTTTTATTCATCCAAGAATCTTGAATGAATAATAAAAAAAAATGTTTTGAGCACCAACAGCATATTGAAATTATTTCTGAAGAATTGTGTGACACTGAAGACTGAGCATAAGAGACTTCTTTCAAAAACATTACCGATTCCAAACTACAAAGGTCGAGTAGATGAGGTTTTATCAAATTTCCAAAAAAAAAAAAAAGGTTGTATCAAAGTTCAAGTATCAAAAACAGATCTGTAATATTTTAGAAATATTTTATACCCTTCAGAGCTACTTAACAGTTCCTTCAGAACTATTAAATAAAATAAATATATAATATGAACTAAACATAATATGTGACCCTGGACCACAAAACCAGTCATAAGTGTCAATTTTTGGAAACAGAGATTTATACATCATCTGAAAGCTGACTAAATAGGTTTTCCATTGATGTATGGGTTTGTTAGGATAGGACAATATTTGGCAGAGATACAACTATTTGAAAATCTGGAACCTGAGAGTGCAAAAAAAAAATCAAAATATTGAGAAAATCACCTTTAAAGTTGTCCAAATGAAGTTCTTAGCAATGTATATTACTAATTAAAAATTAAGTTTTTAAATATTTACAGCAGGAAATTTACAAAATATCTTCATTGAACATGATCTTTAGTTAATATCCTAATGATTTTTGGCATAAAAGAAAAATCCATAATTTTGACCCCTACAATGTATTTTTGGCTATTGCTACAAATATATCTGCGCAACATAAGACTGGTTTTGTGGTCCAGGGTCACATATGTAAATACATAAATTATAAAAAATGTTGCTTAAAAAATTAATTAACTCAAATTTAGTGGTAGAAACAGTCAAAACAATTTGAACTAAATACCTTCTTATTTAGCATTGTATAGGAAACAGATATTCCTTTGAAATAAAAGAATGCGGTTGTAAATAAACTTTTACACAAAACACCATTGGTGAATAAACAGCAAGATGGAATGAAACAACCATGTACTGTACATGACTGGCTCAAGTGATTTTGAGGAAAAATTAATCACTTGATTCACAAAGGTTTGGCAAACTTAGCATCATCAAATATTTGATATTCAGAGATTGCTTGAGACACTCAGTAAGTTCACAAGTAGAACTGAATATTCCACTTTATATCCATTGTTTTCTAGGGATGTAAGGATTCACTCAACTTGGCGATTCACGACACTGATCACATAATACAATTTTCTCACATTTTTTTTTTTTTTTCAACAAAATGAGATTTAAGACAAGTTATAAATGAAAAGGTGTCCTTTTACATTGCTTGGACATCACAATCCAAACAAAGATGCTGCATACATGTTATTTATATTGTAAATAGATTGTATAATTTCAAAATTTGAAGCAAAAAAACAGAATAGTCTGACGTTAGCTTTGTGTAACTATACTGCATAAAACCATCTGAACTAAACAAAAACAGCAGACAGGCTACATGAGAATGCAAATTCACTCTCTGACAGCAGGTGGCACTTATGGAAATGAAAGCGTAGCGTAAGTTCTACCAGAAAGACTCAAATTTCACGTCATACGTCATTAATTTAGTTGAGCCAATCACCGCTCTGCTCTAATTATAAAAGTCTCATCTTACCTTCCTTTCTGCCACTCGCAGGTGTTCGTCGAAGGTCCCCTCCTTCCTCCCCACCACCACCAGGTTGGTCCCTATCTACTTGTCGGGGGTAGGTTCAGGCCATGCCTACATCTTCAAGCGCGACCTACCGGTTAACCTCGAGACCTGGACGAGAGATGGGGCCTATGCCAAGATACTTAAAGAGATCCATTCGCTGGTTTTGCTTTTATTATGGAATAAACTTCTCTCAAATGACTATCCACCTATTGAGTCTTTTTTGGTAGAACAGCAGCGATACAGCACCTTGCTTATGAACACTACTTTAATATGCATTATACAGAAGCAAGATGAAAAGAAAATACCATCTAAACTTTTCTGAAAACAGTGTTCACCTCAGAGATACATTCATGTAAACTCCCACTCCCAACAGTATCGCGATTCATTTAACAACTCATCCGATTTTAGCTGTCACATATTTGTATCGATTTTCAACCAGCTCAGGGTGCATCGTTACATCCCAAGTGTTTTCCATATAACCCATCATAGAAAGTACCACAGCGTTATTTTAATTACTTTTAATTACTCTGATTTAATCTATTTTGGATAAACTCGCCTCCAAATGGCATGCAAGACGAACTATGGCTGGTTGCTTTCTCTTCCTGTCTAAGTGGGTGTTTCTTGGCCAGAATAAGCTGCAATGTGGACCAGACTCTTTGCCTTTTAGTCAAAGCTCTGGCTATGCGAGACTAGCGATACAGAGAAGGGTAAACGCCCCACAGAAGGGCAGACATGGGGGGTCAGCAGCCCTCACAGACCCCCTGACAAATACTTGACATGGACCACGGAGCAAATGCATTACGTCCCTATTCACCCTGCCTGGAGCAGACCTTAATCCAATCAAAGAGTGATCAAACACACACACACACACACACACACAGCGTTCGCGCCTGCTTGACCAAAGGCATGTCTTTCTCTCCTCCTGGCCTGCATTCTCCTGTTCCTCCACTTCCTTCATCAGCTAAATAATCTCCTCGCTCATTCTCATTTCCTGTCAGAATCCATCCCTCCAAATCGCTTTCATACCTTCTGTGCAGCCCTTTCACTCTCTTCATTATTTTTATGGCCTTTTTGCCATTTTTATGGAAATGATAGGAGAGAGAAAACAGGAAATGAATGGGAGAATGGGAATAAGAAATGTTGCGAGCTGGATTCAAACACTTACTTCCCACACAGGCACCATGGCACCATCTGCTAAGCCACAACTCCGTCCTCTCTATTCCTTCACACCATACTATAATCTTAAAACTTTTTTCTTTGTTTCAGAAACGCCAGATTTACATCCACACGGGCAATTAAACTCTACTTGATGGAGGAGACGGAAGGCAGAATTCAAATGAGCGGTGCAGTGAAATGCATCATGGTCCATGAACAGACCACAGTGAGTTAGGTGAGCAGTGGTGAATGTGAGTGTGAAAACCAAACAGTGTGTAACAACGCCACACTTCAAAGACAAAATGCACACACACACACGAGAGTACCTCACTACAAGAGACTGGAGATACGCGTGCTTACAAACATACTCGCTAGCGTTTCACACTCGACTAAATTCAAGCATCCGGTTGGACCACAAACACAACATGTTGGAAGAGAGGACCAGGACATGAAATCAAGCAGAAAGAGACAGACATGTTGAGACAGAGATGAAATGAGAGAGATAGAGAGAGAGATCTCCCTCTCGGTCAATACATCATGTACAGGTCGATTATGGATTACAGTGGCACATTTCATTTCATTTCATGCTCAGTCTTCATGTTTGCAGCACTGCTGTGGAGCCTTGCAACATGGATTACACTGATATCTCTATTGCACACATACACACAACTTTAGCACCAAAAACCACCTTTGGAACACATACACACACATTGTAGTTCCTGTTACTGCAATGATATTGTTTTAAAGGGATAGCTCACCCAAATCTAAATTCTGTCATTAGTTACTCACTCTCATGTCATTCCAAACTTGTATGCCTCAATTTTACCAGAAAAAAATAAAAGCAGAATTTACTAAATAATCATTACACAACTGTTGTCATAGAAGAACCACTCACAATGCCCAAAGGGCTGTCCAAAAAAGAAAAAGAAAGAGAAAAAAATGATTTGGTGAAAGAACTACACTCTCCAAGAAGAACCTTTATATTAAAATGGTGCTTTAAAGTGGAAAAAGGTTTTTCAGATAATTAAAATGTTCTTCACACAAATCAGTGCTCACTGAAATGATATTTGAGGAACCCACAACAGTTCATTTACGGCATTGCTTCTAAAACCTTGGAATTTTATTTTGAGTGTATTAAAATATCATAAATGAAATATCATAAATGAGGCATATAATAGCTAAATGTGACAAAAATGCCAACATTTAAATCATTATTCACCAATGATAACCGGGAATATGCTGGAATACATACGTAATAAGTACAGTATTTATGATCACTTTATGATCTTGCTTTTAAAGAATAAATACATAAAGATCTTGCTGATTTTGACAAGAACTGTATAATTTGGGGCCAAAATTTGGTAAATCATGTCTTTTATTCTTCCACAAAAAAAAAAAAAAAAAACCTTTTAAAAGTTTGAGTTAGCCAATAGTAATTATAATTATCTTGGTTGCACTTTTACAGTGTGTGCACTTACATGTACTTACAGTGTACCTACTTAAGAAAGTACTGGTAATATAAGGTAACTACATGGGGTAGGGTTAGGTTTAGAGGTAGGTTCAGGGTTAGTACCTAGTTTTTACCTAGTTATTGCAATTACTATAATAAGTACACAGTATTTACATGAGTAACATGACTGTAAAATAAAGTGCTACCATTATCTTTATATGAAAATGGAAAATAGAATATGAAAAAAGTCCTCATTGGGACAGCCAGGTAAACACTTGTCAATGAAGATGTACAGTAAGGATACCCCCAAGACTGCCAAACAATATGCCAATCAGTTCATATTGCACTCTGCAGGAACTCTGCAGGAACAACGCGATACTGGGGCATGTGGCCAAAATGATGCCCCCTACCCAAGATTCGGCATGGCACACGGTACGTCCTGCCACGCTCCTGGCATTTCTGACTCCCAGTTTAATGGGGGAGGTGGGGCAGGTGGCCAAACCTGTCTGTCAACGTACCGTTGCCTCTTGCAACCCAGAGGGGGCCCAATTACTGCCCAGCAGGGCGCGGTATGGCAACAGCATGGCAACCACACGGCAACCATACGCTCCAATCAGAGTGGCAGACGGGTAAGTGACAGGAGATAAGGGAAGAGAGTCACATGGGATTGAGAAAAGCACATGCACACACTCAAGATGACTCTTTGTACTTGGTAATCTGATGTCAAGTTAATGAAAAAACAAAAACAAAGCCTTCAACCATAAAAAAAGATACAGTCCATCCAGGAGTTCACCAAAATTAAATTCTGCCATTATTTACCCTCATGACTTTCCTCCCTCCATGGAACACAAAAGAAGAAATTCTGAAGAATGTTGATGCTGCTCTTTTAGAAATAGTGACCAAGGGCCTGCCAAGCTAAAAAAATGGACTAAAAACTAATCCAAATTTCTATTTCCAAAACTTACACATTATGGCTCTCAAACTGCATTCGTTTGAAGCATGATATTTTCTGTGAATAAAAACTCTGTTCTGGTCTATTCCTAACAAAGCAGCTTCAGAAGACTCAAAATATTTTAATAAAGTAAATACAATAAAATAATGAACAAATAATTATTATTTTAAGTCTTCTGGACTAGTTTTGTGCTGATTTTGTGTCATTTTGAGGAGCTTGATAGCCCCTGTATGCTTTTGTTTGCATGGTCAAGAATGGTCTAGTTTGTGTTTCATGAAATAAATACATAAGGGTTTTATAATAACATGAAGCTAAAAAGTAAACACAAAGACATAATGGACTTTAAACATTCACAACTCTTCTTTTTTAAAAGAAATATTTATATTAAAATGAGTACGAACTAACATCTATTTTCAAGAGTGATTACAGTAAGCTGATAAGTGATAAAGCAGAAAAAAATGTATTTAACAACAAATAATGATGCAAATATAAACGTATACTTGATTTAACAAAAGTACTGGCAGTCAGGCTGCACGCGCATCAATAGAAACAGCTTGCGTGCACATGCACATTTCAGTCTCGATCAGTCAATCGTCACAGCGCTAGTCTGTGACAGACCTGCTTCAAGAGCCCACCAGACAAATATGTCCACAGCTTGCCATACAAATAATAACAGCACTAAGACACCATGCATATGCTTATATATGCTAAATACTATTGATTTGTCACTGCAGCAGTTTTGGAGTTAGAATGGCATATATATAGCCTGTTACTAAATGTATGCAAGATACAGAAACAGCATTACTAGTCACCAATCTGTCAACATGTGTATTTCAAAACAGGCATTTCAAATGTAAATTGTCTGTAATTTTACAGTGTGGTGCTTTTGCTGGTGCATATAGTTTAACGTTTGTAAAAGTGTGGTTAAAGGGCCTCATAAATGAATATTAGCTATATAACACATTATACCTCTCAAATCACATTCATGTTTGAAGCACATTTCCTGTGAAGAAAAAAACTTTCGGTTTGTTTTTGTCTATTCCAAACGCAAAGCTCTCAGTATCAGGACTCTGAATATATATCATTAGTTACCAGTGTGTCACAATGTCATTTCGATATTTATTCTAAAACATGAATTTCAAAACAAAACTGCATGTAAATTGTGCATTTTGCTAGCGCATATGGTTTGATATTTGAAAAAGTGTGGTAAAAGAGGCTCTTAAATCGAATCACCATCTCTACAGTGTTAAAATACTGGTAATCTTCTATATGAACGTATCCTATATCTAAAAGAAAAATGAATGCTCAGACTCTGCCCGTAGAGTCTCCACAGCTTGTGGTGTGTTTTAACAATCATTTTAAATTGAAATGACCCTGGAAACATCCCCATCACACAACAAGCAGACTTAATATTCCAAACCTTTAGTTTTCCTTCTGCGTCCATGTACATGCAAGCATACGAGAAGGAAAAATGAAATACTTAATAAAACCACTAGCTTGCGACTTCAATCTCATTCTGATGAAAATTCTCCTCTGGGAGTGTTTTTCTATCAGGCTGAGGGGCAGATCGACTTTTCATGATTGTTATTATATGAAAAGAGATAAACACCATCATTAATCGGCTACATTCCCTTTTCCTTATCGCCGTGATAGGAGGAGAGGAGGGCTTCTCTTCCTCCCATCCAACCCACACTGTAATTAGGCCTCCCTTTCATTCACTCACTCACTAAAACGTGAACACGCACACACAGACACACACACACACAAGGGATGCGAGAGACAGCCGTGTTCATCAAATTAAAAATTTGTCATTAAGTGGAATTTACCATAATGCTGTTTTATCTTCCAGAGGTTGAGGGGGGGCTGATGAAGCGTATGTGTGTGTTTGTGTGTATGTTACGGGTCTGGGGTGTTAGGGGGTGTGTGTGGGCAGTGGGGCTTCTGTAAATTGAAAAAGCAGAATAATCCTACCCTTTCTATCGCCCTCTTCAGTCACACACACACACAGCAAATCCATAGCCATTGGGGTAATTAAATAATAGCGCTTTAAGATTCTAATTTGTTTTTTTTCTTTTCTGCCCGTAGCCCATCATTGGGCTTTAGGAAATGTGGTAACAATATAGGATGGATATAAAACAGGTGGGAACAGAAGACACAACATTAAATATAACCACACAAATTAGATTAGGAAACATAAAGCTGGCATTATTAAAAACGATATCTCTCAGTCTTGAATTATAATGAAAGACAATAGGAATTATTTCTACGCTTCCCACAAGAGATCCGAGAAAAGGTCCACGGGGGGGGGGGGGGGGGGGCGGGTGTCTGGGAGGACTGCACTGTTCAGCTCGGACAACCTGGAATAAAATATGAGTTTGGGTGGGGTTCAGTTCCACCAGACTGACAGCAGGCAGCACGCGTAAAAATAACCGTTGCATTGAAACAAACACTACAAATGTGGCGTTTCCACAAACAGCGCATCAATGAATACTTCAACAAAAATCAAAATCCCCTGTTGGTAAACGAGAAGCATAAAAGAAAGACACATTTACCTTTAGTTTTTATTTCCTATAAAGTTAGATAGCAGAGAACTAGTTATTGGAGAAACTGTGATCATAAAACAATAATTCATGGAATTTTTTTTTTTTTTTGTACACAAGATTTAATGTACAAATATCTCTCTTGCACAATCTCATGTACAGTATTTATGTAAAGTTCTTGTACAGTCCCAGTTTGTGTATGTGTAGTCAACTAGGTATAGTTGTTGTAGTATTTATAGTATATGTATAGTCAGATGGTTAACTGTTATATAGCTCTATTGTTTTTTCCTATACTTGCATTGTTGTATGTTTATCTTATGTGTAGCACCGTGGTCCTGCGAGACACGACATTTCGTTCCACTATATGTCCACACATGTAGCAGAATGACAATAAAGCTCGACTTGAGTTGACTTGACCAGTCGCCACAGTTTATTTGTAGTAAGACCATAATAGCCACAGATATATTAAATAAATAAGATGGTCAACGGAATTTTCCTGGTTAAATACATCATGACAATAAATTCTTGAAACTGAAAAACTAACTTGACAATGCAACAAAATTGACAAAATCCACTTACAATAAATGTCTACCAAGAAACGATGTCAATTTGCCCCTAAAACTTACACAGTAAATGCGTAAATCTCAACACATAATTGTATTTCTTTATTTGAAGAAATAACTGTTGTAGTATTTTCTGTGTATTGAACTCAGAACATTCAAATATTAAATCTTTTATAATGTTTCAATACAAATACCGTTTTTCTTAAGAAAATACTAGGCTGAAGTGTTAATAAAAAAAACTGATTCTCTCAGTTTCCTAACAGATTATTTAGTATGAATTAGCATGAACATTTCTTTCCAAATACCATTATTATTTAGTGTTACTGCAATAAAACCAAGGGTGATTTCAGTTTCATTACTATAGCTTAGCGTTACTAATAAACGCAGACTGAGACGATATGTCTAATTTTTAAAGAGTCACATTAAATTCCATCAAACAAAAAGAGATTAAAAAAGGCTGAGAGATGTCAGGCGCGAAGGCGAAGGGAAGGGGAAAGACAGATGGTGGGGCTATGGCTGGGTGAAAGAGGGGTAAAGGGGGGGCCAAAGGAAGCGACAGAGAAAGAGAGAGAAGGTGTAACGAGAGGGTTTGCCTGTCCATCTTCACCTCACTCTCTTCCCCAGGGCATTCCTCCCTTTCCTTCTAGCTCATTCTCCCGCTCGTAATTCTCATTTATTGGGTTTTCCCTCGTTATTCCAAACTCTTGTTTATTCATTATGTTGGTTCACTCATTTCAGATGTTTTCCTCCAATACAGTGAGACTATGCAGATTACCAGAGGAAGGCTTTTGTTTGATGTTGTTTTTTATTTAGCATCATTAAATGTTCAGTCAAATTTCACAATATATACATCAATTTACAGTGATAATTAATGAATATTTGAAATGAAGTGATAAAATGGTTGGTATACGATTACAGGCAGGACTAAATTTACTCCTCTAAATCTCTCCACCCATCCATCTCTCACTCTAGTCATCCCTCCGTCTGACTTTGTTTTCCTCAGACTTTGACAGGTAATAACATCCAAAAGAAAACCCAACTGACAAGCTCATTTGAATGTGCATTTAATATGATGATAGAACGGGGTAGGTCCTCAGACCTTACCAGACATCACAGCATCCTGCTCACTCTCCTCTATCCATCCTTCCAATGGAAACCCTTAACAATTCTTTTCATACTACTGAATTACTGAAGTAATCTATCAGTGGATGGTTCAAAACAGCCTCAGATAATAAACTTTTTTGATTATGGGGTGATGTTTGTCCCTTGAAATAGATTTTGGGGACATTTTTTTCACCTTTAATATTTAAAATTCAGTGTATCGCCCATCAAATACTTGGATTGCTCTTCAATTAATTGAAATACAGTTCCTAAACCCATTAAAAGATGGGTATAGAAGAGAATACTGACCTTATACTTTTAAATATCTACAGTAGAGCCCTATGAAATCTATTCTATTTTCCCCAAAATTTTTTGCATTTTAATTCTTAATTTTACTCATCAAAATGCATGCCTAATTAACTGAATTCATAAAGTTACACTTTATTTTAAGGTGTCCTTGTTACAGTGTAGTTATACATTTAAGTACTGAGTAATATTAATTAGCTACATGTACTTACTATATGTTTAGGGCTAGGATTAGGGTTTGGCTTAGGGTTACTTACATGTAATTATCCATAATTTATTGTTATTATAATAGTAAGTACATGTAACGTGGGTAACAAGGTTAAGTGTTAACAACTTTAATAACTGAATAATTTATTACAATTTTAACAAAAATAGGGCACTATAAAATTCTTTTTTCACAAATTCCATTTTATTTTTTCACAAATTCTGGTTCCCTAGGTTTGGGAAGCACTACCCTATTGATTCAGTGTTAGATTTCTTGCAGATGCTCTCTTTGTTGTCTTGGCTTTATTTCTGTCATAATTTCTTTAAGTTAAACTGAACTTTTATTCTGGAAGGCTGCAGTGAGGACCTTTGAGTTTGTGTGTATATGACGATAGTATTTCTCAAATGAACCTGTGAAATGCTTGTGAAGTGACTCTCTCTCCAGAGCAGCTCTGGAGATGAAATTCATGTGTCCATGTCCTCACATAGTGAAACGGTATGTGCAGTTAAAGAAACTGTGCCGCTCATGCAGAACACAAAACATACAGAGTTTATTTTTCTTTTTGCGGTTTAAAAATCACATACACTAGTCCATTTCGCAGTTTGAATTTGATTAATATTACAGCCCTACTTTTGATTTATTAATTCAAAATTTGACAAATTTCATGACATTCCATGTTCTATAGTAAATTCCATTTACAGGATTCTCTGTCCACATTTTTTTTGCATTGCGGAAATTGCAGGGCCTTAATATCTATGGCATCTCTGTCACTTCTGGTGGCATTTTGACCCTGAAACTTTTTCATTAGACAAAAACAGTGATTATTTTTTAATGCTTTTTTTTTCTTTACAAGTCAAAGCTTACTATTATATACAAGTTTTGGGACAAAATAAAGAATACTGGATTTTTTCCGAAATGCTAATGCAATTCAAACTACTTCAATCAAACTTTGTTTCAAACTTTGTAAATAATTTGGATTTTATAAACTGTTTTTCAAGAAAAGCTCTCCCGTTGACTTGCATTGTTAAAATATTTGGTGCACAAAAGCAGCATTACATGATGACTGTCGTGTACAGATGTGGATAGCATCTCCTAAGCCAAATGTAATCTTACCTTAAAAAAATGTAACACTATTCTTTTGGTCCCATCTAAGCACTGGCATTTCCATTCAGAAATGCAAATTTCTTCAAACAGCGAATGTTAATCTTCAAAAAACAAGTGAGCTTGTGTGCATTTTTGTTTAAAAAGTAACTACTACAAAATAGCAGGTAAGGTGAATACATAACCCTAAAGTGCCCTTGCACCATACATCAGAAAATCCCATTACACCCAAAGGGATTTGCAAATTGAATTGAACGTATTTATATGAACAACAGGAGGTTTTTTTAATACACCTTAACGTATGCCTAATGCCCTCACTAATACCTCTCTATTTGAATGTAGTCACTTAAGGCAAAGCCTTTATGGGAAAAATCTATTAAATATGCCATCAAAGAGTACCAGTGGTTTAGCCTCAAAAAGGATTACATTCCAGACCCCTCTCTCTCTCTCGCTTTGGTGCATGACAGAGACAGACAGAGAAAGAAGCAGAAAATAAAAATATATATATAAAACAGGGGGTTGAGAAAGAAAGATTTTTAGATTAGGCCTAATGCTGAATAAATATGGAGAGATTTGCAGAGGAAAGTCAGTCACGCTCAGTACCTCGTAAACACTCTCCATTTCTCCTTCCGCTGGTCCACCGGGCCACTAAGCTGGTCAGCAGCGGCAACCCAATTACTATTGATCACCGCACTTCAGGAAAACGAGAGAGAGGAAGAGAGTGAGGGAAAGGAGGAGATAGACAGATAGACAGCAAAATCCATCCATAAGTGAGCGTTACTTTGCCCTACTCACTCTGGAGGGCAAGCACAGAGTGAATACTCTGAAGGGTGCAGGGCATTACTGTGTGCTCATTTGGTACACAAAGACATTCGGCTCTGCGACAATTTAATGTTACCTTGACTGCAGCAAAATTCTTGTACTCTTATTAGAAGTATCCAAAAATTCTCACCCTCATTTCAAACCTGCATGACATTGTTCTTCTGTGGAACACAAAAGAAGATATTTTGAACAATGTTTCTACTGTCATTACCCAAACAATGAAAGTTAATGGGTACCAAAGCATTTTTTGAAATATCTTGTGTTCAACAGAAGAAAGGAGCGATGTGAGGGTGAATAAATGTTGACAGAATTTTCATTTAAGGGATAATTATCTTTTTTAGATTTGGTTTTTGTGTGAAGTGTCAAAACATCTCCTGAGCAATTAAGAGTTTCAAACTATTAGATAATGTCTTGATTATCACAGGTTTTAGTGAGAAAGTGTCAAACAGCAACAGTAAAAATGCTTTGGGAAGTGATCATTTTTTCAGGGATTCCTTTGGTGCAATTCATAGGTGCAAAATGGCATCTGGATATCACCCAGAGAAAAGCAGAGAAGAAAGACTTGTGGGATAGGAGCCATTTGTCAATAAACACCAAGCGTATTATTCTTTTCTGCGTTGATGGATTTCATTTTGTAAGGAAAGTTTGGGTTGTGCATAATGATGGCCAATAGGCATTAGTTCCGTCACAGCCATTAATCGTGATTTGCTACTTGCTAGTCAGAGGCAGGTGGTATTTGAGGGGAGGGACATTCTCATTCTAGTGAGCATTTGATTGGACAAAAATCCGTAGAGCAGACGATGAATCATAAATAGTTCTAAAAGAAGATATGTGTATATATGTTAA